>WNWK01006852.1:0-100663 GCA_009830355.1 Cherax destructor
AGAGCCCGCCTCCTTGCAGTGAGAGCTCCTCATGCAGGGGACTTTCTTTTGGCTGTTCCCAACTCCAGCCTTGGCACACGCCTCGACCCACAGACCATCCGCATTGGTGTTGCCCTTCGACTTGCCGCCCCTATTCTCGCCGAACACGGGTGTATTTGTGGCAGTGAAGCAGCAGACCGATTCGGGTACCATGGTCTTGTGTGTGGTAAATCCGAGGGAAAGATTGCAAGACATGAAGAGGTTAATAACATTATCAAGAGGAGCCTCACAACAGCCGGATGCCCAGCAGTAAGGGAACCACCCCAACTATGCAGATTTGATGGCAGCCAAAAGCGTCCAGATGATATCACCCTTCAAGCCTGGACAGACGGCAAGCAGGTGGTGTGGGACTACACATGTGCATCTACCTTGGCTGATACCTATCTCCAATACACCAGGGAGGAAGGAGGGGCAGCTGCCACCTTCAGGGAGTCCCAGAAGTCGAGAAAATATGGAGAACTTGCCCATCATTATATGTTTGTTCCCATAGGCTCAGAGACCCTTGGCTCATGGGGAAAGAGTGCATCTAAGTTCCTCAAGGAGCTGGGCAAAAGACTCAACAGGGTAACTAGGGATCCCAGGGCAGCTAGTTTTCTGTTCCAGCGACTCAGCGCTGCTGTTCAGAGGGGTAATGCATGCTGTATTCTGGGCACGCGCCCCAGCTCGGAAGAGCTGGATGAGATTTTCGCATTATAATCAGTGACAAACATGTAACAATATGTACTAGACATGTATCTCTCACCTCGTGTACTGTATATGCCATCTTTATATCAAGAATGTATCTTGTAAATCTTTTGTACCATATTATGTAATAAAATATACTTATTGGTAAAAATATTCTTCCTTGAAGCCTTTTTATCCACTTCTCCGGGGGTATGGGTCCCACAATTGTTACCAGAGGTGGACCCCATCCTATATATATATATATATATATATATATATATATATATATATATATATATATATATATATATATATATATATATATAATAATTAGTACATACTAAAGATTATTAATATAAAATTTTAGGAAAAAATGGCAATGAAACTCAGTATTGTCTTGGGAGCCGCACAGAGTGGCTTGTTTGCCTATGTCTGGTATAGTACGACAGATTTACGTCTGCTCTCTCCATGTCTTACCATTTACTCTGTATGTAGTGTGTGGTGAACTGCCTGGTGAGGCCTATTGTTTGTCGCTCATAAGAAGTTATTGTTGTCTTTATTTCGGAGGTTACCTGGTGATAGACATGATAGACATTATAGACAGTAAGCCTACATCGCTAGTTTCCAAAGTTTCCACCAAAGAACAGGCCTCTAAGTAAGTATACCCAGACCTGCCTTGCTCTCACTTGCTGCCAACTCATCCTAGAGTCAACAGGTCGCCCTGCTCTCTTCCTCGCGGGCATGGCCCTCTGGTTCACCCCAGGGCACTTAAAAACACACTGCCTGTACCACGAGCCCAAATAAAGGAAGGAGCCTCCGAAGCTTTATCATTCATTCTCCGCCTGGATACACACACAAAACTCACGATTATAAATGGTGGAAGCGGTGGTCGCAGCAAGTGTGTTTGCCTGGAGAGAGGAAGGAAGAAGCAGGAAGATGTTGTCTCCACTTCATCGCATCATACATGGAGCATCCGTCTCTCTATGCATTGTCCTGATATCGTGTCTGCAAGTTTCATTATTAAGACACATAATCAGCAGGATCCAGGCCGAAATTTGCTCATTTTTACTCGAGAAATCTTCGTGGCATCACCTGATCTTCACAGCATCCCACGCTGATCATGCTCAGCACCACCTGTATGTTTCTGCTGCTGTTGTTTTCAGCTCAGCATGGCTATTTCAGCAAGTCAGTGTTGAGTTTGTGGTGTATTCTATGTCCATTTGGTAGAATCTGCACTGCCTTCCATGTGTGCATGTGTGAGGAGGGTAGGCGCATGGTTGTGGCTCCACCATACGCACCTTGCCTTACGCTGCTACCACCATACTCTCACACCTTCTTTGGTGGTTTTTTTTTATGAATTCAGTGAGAATTCTTTGCCAGAGCTGTGTATCTGAATGCCCGAGGTTACTCGAAGCCACATGGATCACGAAGCCATGTGTGGATAAGGCCACATGGAGCGAGCCACATGGGTTAACAAACCAGATGTCCCAAGCCACATGCTGTTGTCGGCTGCCTGGCATCACCCATGACGTCGCCATGCTGCCTGCATCACTCCCCTGACTTCACGATGCTGCCCGAAGTCACCCCAGGACATCTGCCCGACGTCACCTCGCTACGTCACCCACTACATCTTCCCGACGTCACTTTAGGACGTCACCCACGACGCCTGCCCGACGTCACCTCGCGACGTCTGCCTGACATCACCATGCTGCCCGACGTCACTCCAGGACGTCTCACCTGACGTCGCCTCGCGATGTCACCCCACAACATCCCTCACGACGTCTCGCCTGACATCACCACATGATGTCACATCGACAGTGCTATAGTTTCACTGTGAGCAATTTGTATTTAGTGTTGTCGAGAACGATTGAGAGAAGATAATGTCACATGTTAATTTCTCTCAGTCAGTATTGCTTACCAGTGTTCTCACATGTTCGTGAATGGCTTAGCGTCGGGTTTTGCACAGAAAAACATCTTTTGCTAATGCAAGCCATGTTGTAACCGCTTGTGCAGTGCAGGTGTGTGCAGTTTTCCGTGTGTCCCGATGTGTGATCTGAGCCCAGACGTGTGTGTAGACCACAGTATGGTCTGAGCCCAGACCACTGGTAGCACCCTCATGTTACATGTCACCCATTGTGATCATTGACAGCTGACATTAGTCAGTCCAGGCGTCAGTCTACGAGCGTCTGAGCCCTCATGTACAGAATGCTCTTATGCTCGCTGATCGTAGATGCCATCATGTCCGAGTCGTACCTACTACTTTACTCTCCCCGTTGAGACTCCTTTCACTCCATCTCCTGATAGTCAGAGTGCAGTTATGTGTAGAAAACCAGTCTGAGGACACTTAGACTAACCTCTGCTATGACTCCAACTCTGTTGAGAGAATGACATTGTCAAGCTGCAGTAGCACTGTCGGCAGGCGACTGTCTCATGTCACAGCTTCAGTGAGCAGCCTGCACAAAGATGATGTTACTTTGACTGCTAACCTGCTCACTCCAGTTATGGTGTATGCTGCTACAACTCCCAGATGTTTAGCCTGAGTCGTCCCTGCCATGCCTCGCTTCACTCTCCGGCAATGACAGCCCCAGCGACAGTACCAGTCGAGAAATGTCCTCCTGAGTCGCTTGCTAGAAGTCCAGCCTAGTTACCGAGTACTGATGACGCCTCACTCGAGGGCACCAGCAGGCTGTGCCCCAGGTTGAGTGAACCCTGCAGCAACTACTCCATCATGACTGCTTCTCCATTCCAGAGGAGACCGTGCCCTGTTACATCACAGCTCAGCTGCAGCGATGTCTCCTGTATTGCAGTACCTGTCCAGACGCAGGAAGGCGTGCAGTGACGCCCACCAAGGCCCACTGAGTTGGACCACGATGGTTAGCACACCCTACCTTTTTTTTTCTTCCCTTCTGTAGGAAGTTTTTATTTGTCCATGTCCACACACACACACACACAAACATATATAAGCAACTATTGGCAGAAAGGTGGGCTAGTGCAAGTATGAGTAGTTGGGGGGTTGAAGAGAGTTGGGATAGTTTTAAAAATGCAGTATTAGAATGTGGAGCAGAAGTTTGTGGCTATAGGAGGGTGGGTGCAGGAGGAAAGAGGAGTGAATGGTGGAATGAAGAAGTAAAGGGTGTGATAAAAGAGAAAAAGGTAGCTTATGAGAGGTTTTTACAAAACAGAAGTGTAAATAGAAGAGCAGAGTATTTGGAGAGTAAAAGAAAGGTGAAGAGAGTGGTGAGAGAGTGCGGATGAAAGAATGGGAGAGGCTCTGTCAAGAAATTTTGCTGAAAACAAGAAAATTTTTTGGAGATAAACAAGGTAAGAAAGCCTAGGGAACGAATGGATTTGTCAGTTAAAAACAGAATAGGGGAGTTAGTAGATGGGGAGCTGGAGGTATTGGGTAGTTGGCAGGAATATTTTGAGGAACTTTTAAATGTCGATGAAAAAAGGGAGGCGGTAATTTCATGTACTGGCCAGGGAGGTACAACATCGTTTAGGAGTGAAGAGAGCAGGATGTGAGTGTAGGGGAGGTGCATGAGGCATTACGTAGAATGAAAGGGGGTAAAGCAGCTGGAACTGACGGGATCATGACAGAAATGTTAAAAGCAGGGGAGGATATAGTGCTGGAGTGGTTGGTATTTTTGTTTAATAAATGTATGAAAGAGGGGAAGGAACCTAGGGATTGGCAGAGAGCACGTATAGTTCCGTTATATAAAGGGAAGGGGGATAAAAGAGAGTGTAAAAATTATAGGGGAATAAGTTTACTGAGTATACCAGGTAAAGTGTATGGCAGGGTTATTATTGAAAGAATTAGAGGTAAGACAGAGAGTAGGATTGCAGATGAGCAAGGAGGGTTTAAAGTGGGTAGGGGATGTGTAGATCAAGTGTTTACAGTGAAGCATATATGTGAACAGTATTTAGATAAAGGTAGAGAAGTTTTCATTGCATTTATGGATTTAGAAAAGGCATATGATAGAGTGGATAGGGAAGCAATGTGGCAAATGTTGCAAGTGTATGGAATAGGTAGTAAGTTACTGAAGGCTGTAAAGAGTTTTTATGAGGATAGTGAGGCTCAGGTTAGGGTGTGTAGGAGAGAGGGAGATTACTTCCCGGTAAAAGTAGGTCTTAGACAGGGATGTGTAATGTCACCATGGTTGTTTAGTATATTTATAGATGGGGTTGTAAAAGAAGTAAATGCTATGGTGTTGGGGAGAGGGGTGGGATTAAATTATGGAGAATTAAATGCAAAATGGGAGTTGACACAGTTACTTTTTGCTGATGATACTGTGCTTATGGGAGATTCTAAAGATAAGTTGCAAAGGTTAGTGGACGAGTTTGGGAAAGTGTGTAAAGGTAGAAAGTTGAAAGTGAACATAGATAGGAGTAAGGTGATGAGGGTATCAAACGATTTAAATAAAGAAAAATTGGATATCACATTGGAGAGAGGGATTATGGAAGAAGTAAATGTTTTCAGATATTTGGGAGTTGACGTGTCAGCGGATGGGTTTATGAAGGATGAGGTTAACCATAGAATTGATGAAGGAAAAAAGATGAGTGGTGCGTTGAGGTATCTGTGGAGACAAAAAACGTTATCCATGGAGGCAAAGAAGGGAATGTACGAAAGTATAGTGGTACCAACACTCTTATATGGGTTTGAAGCATGGGTTGCAAATGCTGCAGCGAGGAGGAGGCTGGAGGCAGTGGAGATGTCCTGTCTAAGGGCAATGTGTGGTGTAAATATTATGCAGAAAATTCGGAATGTGGAAATTAGCAGGTGTGGAGTTACTAAATGTATTTGTCAAAGGGCTGAAGAGGGGTTGTTGAGGTGGTTTGGTCATTTAGAGAGAATGGATCAAAGTAGAATGACTTGGAAAGCGTATAAATCTGTAGGGGAAGGAAGGCAGGATAGGGGTCGTCCTAGAAAAGGTTGGAGGGAGGGGATAAAGGAGGTTTTGTGGGCGAGGGGCTTGGACTTCCAGCAAGCATGTGTGAGCGTGTTAGATAGGAGTGAATGGAGACGAATGGTTTTTGGGACCTGACGATCTGTTGGAGTGTGAGCAGGGTAACATTTTGTGAAGGGATTCAGGGAAACCAGTAAATTGATTTAGTTGGACTTGAGTCCTGGAAATGGGAAGTACAATGCCTGCACTTTAGAGGAGGGGTCTGGGATAGTGACAGCTGGGAGGGACTATCAGCTGTCGTATCTGAGCGCCTCTGCAAAGACAGTGATTATGTAAACACTTGATCTACACATCCCCTACCCACTCTAAAGCCTCCTTGCTCATCTGTAATCCTACTCTCTGTCTTACCTCTAATTCTTTCAATAATATATATATATATATATATATATATATATATATATATATATATATATATATATATATATATATATATATA
This sequence comes from Cherax destructor, assembly GCA_009830355.1. Classification (NCBI taxonomy): domain Eukaryota; kingdom Metazoa; phylum Arthropoda; class Malacostraca; order Decapoda; family Parastacidae; genus Cherax; species Cherax destructor. The sequence goes on from WNWK01006852.1 coordinate 6,103, forward strand.
TATATATATATGTGTGTGTGTGTTTATTTTGAGTTCTGTGCCCTGTTCCTGCAAGAAAGAGACCGAGTTTTTTTCTGAGTCAAGCACGGTCGAGGGCGACCATGGGTGGTGACCCAGCAAAATGTAGACAGTAAGCCTACATGGCTAGTTTCCAAAGTTTCCACCAGAGGACAGGCCTCTAAGTAAGCATACCCAGACCTGCCTTGTTCTCACTTGCCGCTAACTCATCCTAGAGTCAACAGGTCCCACTCCTCTCTTCCTAGCGGGCATGGCTCTCTGGGTCGCCCCAGGGCACTTAAACACAGTGCCTATGTACCACAAACCCTAATAAAGAAAGGAGCCTCCGAAGCCTTATCATTGATCCCCGCTAACAAAGACTTATAATTTTCGTCGATAACATTAATTAATCACAGATCAATTAAGTCCACCTAACACCTGGTCCCATATGCAGGCGTTGATACCTAGTACACTGGCTGGTGGAGTGACGTCTGACCTCGTGCTGACCACGTGGCAACACTATGATTGTTTATCAGTTCCGTTAATGAACAAGATACCACGACCTGTGCTAAGGAGTCTACCTAACCTGAACAGGCATTGCAGCTGACACTGAACAAGGTACGAGGCCACTGGTAGTCGTCCTGGGGTAGTCCTTGCTGTGCTCGGTAACACGAGGTCACGCTTTTTCCACCTTTCTGTGAACCTATGTAGTCGAGGGTCCACAATCACTTGATTAAGTGTTAAGAACTCTGAACTGCATGGGTTAGTAAGATTTCTTGGGTTAGTAAGATTTCCTGACGCAGGTCTTAGTCATACAATGACTCGCAGCTGCAGCTTTTGGTTATCTGACTGAGGAATTTCACTGGCTTACATGTCTACCCCTTTAAAAATTATGGTTATGTTTATAATTATTTTTGGTACGAACTGCAACTTTTAATTAGGTAGAGATTACAGTATTATGACACGCCTGACACCACCTCAATTACTGGGAACGCTTGAAGTTCCTAAACCTGTACTCCCTGGAACGCAGGCGGGAGAGATACATTATTATATACACGTGGAAAATCCTAGAGGGATTAGTACCAAACTTGCACACGAGAGTCACTCCCTACGAAAGCAAAAGACTCGGCAGGCGATGTAACATCCCCCCAATGAAAAGCAGGGGTGCCACTAGCACGTTGAGAGACAACACAATAAGTGTCAGGGGCCCAAGACTGTTCAACTGCCTCCCAGCATACATAAGGGGATTACCAATAGTCCCCTGGCTGTCTTCAAGCAGGCACTGGACAGGCACCTAAAGTCGGTGCCTGACCAGCCAGGCTGTGGTTCGTACGTTGGACTGCGTGCGGCCAGCAGTAACAGCCTGGTTGATCAGGCTCTGATCCAACATGAGGCCTGGTCACAGACCAGGCCGCAGGGGCGTTGACCCCTGGAACTCTCTCCAGGTAAACTCCAGGTGTGTCTCAGTCTTCAAGACTGAGGCCTCCTGTCCTCTTCAAACGAAATCGACCCCAGGAGGGAACTAGGCAAGGGGATGCCAAGACGGCAAAAGGTATGAACACTTACAGTTAAGTAATAAGTAAGTAAGTAAGTTTATTCAGGTATACACAAATACAGTTACATAGATTATCATACATAGCTGCAGATATGTAGAGAACTTAGGATAACCCAGAAAAGTCAGACAAAGTGACTTATTTCCATTGGGGTCCTTTTAATACATCATTATTATATTGTTCTTGACTTGTACGAAAGTCAGATACATTACACAGATTAATTGCAGATCCTAGATTGATGAGATAGGATTATAATAATAAGTCATTAATGACTCTTATTTTAAAGAATTTAATATTATATAGGTCTCTCATGGAGAGTGAGAGGGGGGTAAAGGAGGGGAGACGGTTCTTACCCCCTCCCTAGTGGGGAGGGGGTAATCACCAGTAAGTAACGGTCACAATCTCCCCCCCCCCTTCCCCCTCCCCACGCAAGTGGTAGGGTGAAGAAGCCGGTGTAATGTATTCCACCAGTGATCACTTTGTGACAGTAGTTGGGAAGGGAATACCAACATGGTGTAGGTGATAGACACAAGCAACAATTAAGAACTTTATCTAGACGAGGTTGTCTCGCTCGGCAACCTATTTCAAGTCTGATTAACCTGGAAAAACTTGCTGTGCAGGAGATGTGTTGAGTAAATAGTTTTAAATTGCTTTACTAAATATAACTTCCGAGATGTTTGCGTGGTATGGACCCTTTCAGAAGTGTTATTCTTGGCATTTCAGAAGACAACAGACCATAGCTGGAGAGAAGGGGTGTTTGTAGTCAGCAAGAAAATAGAAGGTATAATTACACCAACAATAAACCATACCACGGGTGGGGTTCGAACCCGCGGTCAGAGAGTCTCAAAACTCCAGACGGTTGCGTAAGCCACTGGGCCAGCTAGCTTCAATAAGATTCATCCAGCTAGGTATATTTCTACACCATAGGAAGGTTAGCATAGGCACCAGTCTTTGACCGCGGGTTCGAACCCCACCCGTGGTATGGTTTGTTTGCAATCGTGTCATTACGATTTCGTGAGTCATGTTTACATCAACAATATAAATGAAAGGACACAAGTGTATATACACTTAGGACATCTTCATTGGAAACTTAGGTTTTGGACTTTGGTCACTCGAAATGATACAAGACAACGAGAGAACACAGTATATACACTAGAGGCAACAGGTGTTTATGAAAACCTTAGAGACATTCTGGTCACTTATCCCAAAAGACTCGATATTCAAGACCTTCAAATGATCAACAACATATTAATTGGAAAACGTTTCGGTTCTGTCCTCTTGATCACTTCCTCTTGATCAAGGTGCCTTGACCGAAACGTTTGCTGACGTTGGCTGACGTGTCATTTTATACCAATTCTATTCACACCTCGACACTTGTACCTAGAGAGGTGTGGTTTTTCTTATTTATTTGTTTCTCCGGAAAAAAAGTGGGCTTATATAACAAAGAAGGGAGGTAAAGAGGCAGTAGCAAATGAAGCTAAAGGTAAAGCCTTATAATTTGCGAGTTAGAAAAATATCTGCCTGGAATAAACCAGTAGGCCTCCCGCAGTGCTTCTCTATGTCAGGTGACATCTGATGGCAGTGTCACTAATGGGGAAACAATAGTTTGGCTAGGGGGATTTGTATTTACTATAATTTCCTTACTTCTGTAGTGTGGTTTTGGTGATAGCTATCACGGCCACTTTCAAACACTCGTCTGTGTAATTTACTGTCACGGATTATCACCAGCGTAGCTTCCAACTTCTTCATAACGTGTCCCTGTGTTTATCTATATTAAATACAGGCATCATTGTAGTGGTCTCGGCTGCAGTGACCTTTTTGTCAACTACGTATATCTTCTTGCAGCCTCTGCTGCTAGTGAAATTCTGAATGCTTACTTTTATTTCATTAAGGTCGAGGTGTTGATAGCAACTTTCAGATGACTCGCGTTTTCAAATGCTAATGATACATTAGAAGCGTCGCTACTGACGGCTAGAACAATGTGTTGAGTAGGAGGCTCCTTTGTATTGTTTTTGTTGACATTGCACTGAGCTCTTTCTCAATTGTTAGATTAATGTGAAGTAGCATGGAAGTATTTTTATTTTTAGGCATTTAAATTCTTCAAGGTATTGTGTGCATGTAACTAAAGTCTCTGAGAGAAAGTCCTATTACACCACCTCGCTTGGTCTTATTGCCTTGATGCAGTATAAATATAGTCATTTGTAAGAAGACTTGATGTAAACAGTAGTCTATCGGCTCCCGTGTGGAGTAACACAAAGGGCAGGTTGTTGTTTCTTCGCCTCTAATGAGTGACTCCATCGTTAAACTTAATTGCATGTTTTTCCTTTGGGGACGAAGCAGTTTTGAGGCGCAGCTTTGTCAGGGGAATCAGATCTTGACTTAGAATGGGGAAGTTCGAATCGTAACTTTATTTGAGGGTGTATTAGAAAATCTACAGTTAGAGACAGGAAAGAGACGGAAACGGAGGAAAAGAGAGAGACGGAAGAGAGAGAGAGAGAGAGAGAGAGAGAGAGAGAGAGAGAGAGAGAGAGAGAGAGAGAGAGAGAGAGAGAGAGAGAGAGAGAGAGAGAGAGAGAGAGGAGAGAGAAAGTGACTGACAGCCATACTTATATAATCATAGTCAAGATATAGAGCAGAAGTTGCTACAGCAGGTGTGATAAACCATAAACAAATGAAGAGGTCTAAAGCTTGACCCGAGGTCACGTTGGTGAACACGACCATCACGTTGGTGAACACGACCATCACGTTGGTGAACACGACCATCACGTTGGTGAACACGACCATCACGTTGGTGAACACGACCATCACGTTGGTGAACACGACCATCACGTTGGTGAACACGACCATGACGTTGGCGAACACGACCATCACGTTGGTGAACACGACCATCACGTTGGTGAACACGACCATCACGTTGGTGAACACGACCATCACGTTGGTGAACACGACCATCACGTCCAATCTCGCGAGTTTCTTATTTCTGATGTTCAGTCTGACACGACCCGGAAGATCGGCATTTCTTTTCTATTTAAGTTACACCTGGCTGAGACTTGGCAAGGTGCTTGGAAGGGACTTCTGCCCAACTTCAAGGGGCACTGCCCCCTCACAGATAAAAATTTATTAAAATTCGTTAACTGACGGCACTGCCCTTGGCGGATCAGGAAATGGGAAGTAGAGGATCAGAAGCCGCTAGATCAGGAAGTATAACAAGTGCAAGAACAGCTTGGTGGATCAGAATATCAAGGTAACTGAGGCTCGTTCACCTGAACTTCACGCTCGCACCTCCCTCATAATGTGAAACATTACCTATTAACGTCAAGAGACATTTTACTTAAAAACTGTAATAAGGAAATGTGTCGCTGTTGGGAGATTTTCCCCCCAGTAATCAGTGTTCATAATGCACCAACTTATGGAGCAGCAAACTTGCCACTCTCCCTCCTGTTGTTGACATCCATCTCTCTCCCTCCTGTTGTTGACATCCATCACTCTCCCTCCTGTTGTTGACATCCATCACACTCCCTCGTGTTGTTGACATCCATCACACTCCCTCGTGTTGTTGACATCCATCACACTCCCTCCAGTTATTGACATCCATCACACTCCCTCGTGTTGTTGACATCCATCACTCTCCCTCGTGTTGTTGACATCCATCACTCTCCCTCGTGTTGTTGACATCCATCACACTCCCTCGTGTTGTTGACATCCATCACACTCCCTCGTGTTGTTGACATCCATCACTCTCCCTCGTGTTGTTGACATCCATCACACTCCCTCGTGTTGTTGACATCCATCACACTCCCTCCAGTTGTTGACATCCATCACACTCCCTCGTGTTGTTGACATCCATCACACTCCCTCGTGTTGTTGACATCCATCACACTCCCTCGTGTTGTTGACATCCATCACACTCCCTCGTGTTGTTGACATCCATCACACTTTCTCGTGTTGTTGACATCCATCACTCTCCCTCGTGTTGTTGACATCCATCACTCTCCCTCGTGTTGTTGACATCCATCACACTTTCTCGTGTTGTTGACATCCATCACTCTCCCTCGTGTTGTTGACATCCATCACTCTCCCTCGTGTTGTTGACATCCATCACTCTCTCTCGTGTTGTTGACATCCATCACTCTCCCTCGTGTTGTTGACATCCATCACACTCCCTCGTGTTGTTGACATCCATCACTCTCCCTCGTGTTGTTGACATCCATCACACTCCCTCGTGTTGTTGACATCCATCACTCTCCCTCGTGTTGTTGACATCCATCACACTTTCTCGTGTTGTTGACATCCATCACTCTCCCTCGTGTTGTTGACATCCATCACTCTCCCTCGTGTTGTTGACATCCATCACACTCCCTCGTGTTGTTGACATCCATCACACTCCCTCGTGTTGTTGACATCCATCACACTCCCTCGTGTTGTTGATATCCATCACTCTCCCTCGTGTTGTTGACATCCATCACACTCCCTCGTGTTGTTGACGTCCATCACACTCCCAGTTTTTGTGTCCAGCTGAGAACTTTTGTTTTACCTATAAGTGCAGTCGATTTAAATCAGAATATCATGATCAGTAATTAAAAAAATAATAGATCTGACATCAACAGAGGAACATAAGTGTAAAGTAAAATATATTAATATTGTTTCTAATACAAAATGAAAATTTAATGTGAGTGTCACAAAGGAAATAGTGAGGCGAGATCTTATAATTTTCAACATTAATGAATTTCTGTGTTAATTAATAAGCGTGTCAGAACACCACCATACAAAGTAAATAAATTTTATGAAATTAAAAGAGAAAAGAAAAATAATGTATCAGGATTGTTATGGGCAACCTTACTGGCAAAACAATGTATATATATGTCGTGCCGAATAGGTAACTGGTCAATTACCAGAACTCCTTTATAAAATTTTCTCTTATACGTTTAAAGATATATATTTTTTTTCATTTAAGTTGATGTAATAATTAATATTTTTTTACAAAAAGAACCTTAGAAAACTTAATTAACCTTATTATAACAAGCACAATTTAATTTAGCCTACTCAAAATAAATATATTTTAGATAAGTTTACAATAATTTAATAATAAACAAACACAATCAAGTATATTTTCTTCGTTACGTTCAGAAAGATTTTTGTGAAATTATTGCATACACAAAATTTTGCTTACCTTTAGACACGATATCTCCTTTGCCTTCTCGTTGCAACATTCACCACCCATGATTCACACCCATATAAGAGCGTTGGTATAACTATACTCTCATACAATTCCCTCTTTGCTTCCATGGACAAAGTTCTTTGTCTCCAGACTCCTCAGTGAACCACTCACCTTTTTCCCCTCATCAGTTCTATGCTTCACTTTATCTTTCATAGACCCATATATATGTAGCTACAGTTAGAGTAAAAGGTAGATGGGATAAAGGAAAATGGATGCGCCACGTAAGAGAGAAGTCAATGCTTATAAACAAAAAAGGGAGGCAGTTAGGGTAAGATATAAACAATTATTGGAGGACAGATGGGCTAGTGTGAGTATAGGCAATGGGGTAGAATATGTATGGGGTAAGTTTAAAAATGTAGTGTTAGAGTGTTCAGCAGAGGTTTGTGGTTACAGGAAAGTGGGTGCGGGAGGGAAGAAGAGCAATTGGTGGAATGAGGATGTAAAGAGAGTAGTAAGAGAGAAAAAGTTAGCATATGAGAGGTTTTTACAAAGTAGAAGTGATGCAAGGAGGGAAGAGTATATGAAGAGAAAAATAGAGGTTAAGAGAGTGGTGAAGCAATGTAAAAAGAGAGCAAATGAGAGAGTGGGTGAGATATTATCAACAAATTTTGTTGAAAATAAGAAAAGGTTTTGGAGTGAGATTAATAAGTTGAGAAAGCCTAGGAAAAGAATGGGTTTGATAGTTAAAAATAGGAGAGGAGAGTTATTAAATGGAGACTTAGAGGTATCGGGAAGATGGAGGGAATATTTTGAGGAATTGTTAAATGTTGATGAAGATAGGGAAGCTGTGATTTCGTGTACAGGGCAAGGAGGAATAACATTTTGTAGGAGTGAGGAAGAACCAGTTGTGAGTGTGAGGGAAGTTCGTGAGGCAGTGAGTAGAATGAAAAGGGGTAAAACAGCTAGAATTGATAAAATAAAGATAGAAATGTTAAACGTAGGTGGGGATATAATTTTGGGGTGGTTAGAGAGCATGCATAGTTCCCTTGTATAAAATAAAAGGGGACAAAAGAAAGTGTTAAAATTATTGGGGGGAGAAGTATGTTGAGCATACCTGGTAAAGTGTATGGTAGAATTAGGAGTAAGATGGAGAGTAGGATAGCAGATGAACAAGGAAGCTTTAGGAAGGGTAGGGGGTGTGTAGAACAAATGTTTACAGTGAAACATATAGATGAACAGTATATAGATAAGGATAAAAAAGTTTTTGTGGTATTTATTATTCAGCGCCTGTTGGGAGATGTGGAAGGTATTCAGGCATAATTCCGGGAACTGGAACACAGATCCAATTCAATCGATCAAGAGTCCCTCACCAGTGTCAAGGAACCTTCCTTGAGGGGTATGGATTTGGAAAAGGCATATGACAGGGTGAACAGGGAGGGGGGGCTATGTGGCAGATGTTCCAAATGCATGGAAAAGGAGGTAGGTTACTGAAAGCAGTGAAGAGTTTTTACGAGGATAGTGAGGCTCAGATTAGAGTATGTAGGAGAGAGAGGGAGATTATTTCCCAGTAAAAGTAGGCTTTAGACAGGGTTGTGTGATGTCACCATCGTTGTTTAATATATCTATAGATGGGGTTGTAAGAGAAGTGAATGCTCGGGTGTTGGCAAGAGGTGTGGGGTTAAAACATCAAGAATCTAACTCAAAGTGGGAGTTGTCACAGGTGCTCTTTGCTGATGACACTGTGCTTTTGGGATATTCTGAAGAGAAGTTGCAGAGGTTGGTGGATGAGTTTGGTAGGGTATGTAAAAGATGGAAATTAAAAGTGAATGTATTTAGGAAAGAGTAATGTGATTAGGAAAAAAAATTAGGCAAAGAAAGATTGGATATCAGATTGGAGGGAGTTTGTATGGAGGAGGCGAATGTATTCAGAAACTTTGCAGTGGAATTGTCAACAGATGGGTCTATGAAAGATGAGGTGAAATGACGAGGGGTAAAAAGGTGACTGGTGCACTGAGGAGTCTGTGGTGACATAGAACATTATCCATGGAAGCAAAGAGAGGAATGTATGAGAGTATAGTTATACCAACGCTCTTATATGAGTGTGAAGCATGGGTGATGAATGTTGCAACAATGAGAATGCACGAGGCATTGGAGATGTCATGTCTGAGGGCAATGTGTGGTGAGAAAATAATGCAGAGAATCCGTAGTTTGAAAATTAGGAGGAAGTGCGGGGTTACCAAAACTATTATCCAGAGGGCTGAGGAGGGGTTGTTGAGGTGGTTCAGACTTGTAGAGAAGATGGAACGAAACACAAAGACTTTGAGAGTGTTTAAATCTGTAGAGGAGGGAAGGAGGAGTTAGGATCGGCCTAGGAAAGGATGGAGGGAGAGGGTTAAGGAAGTTTTGTGTGCGAGGGGCTTGGACTTCCAGCAAGCGTGCGTGAGCCTGTTAGACAGGAGCGAATGGAGACAAATGATTTTTATGACTTTACGTGCTGTTAAAGTGTGAGGAAGGTAACATTTATAAAGGGATTAAAGGTAAACCGGCAGGCTGGACTTGAGTCCTGGAAATAGTGTACAGTAAGCGTGACTCTAGCAGGCAGTGATGGATTGACTGATGATTAAAGTTTTTCTTTTTCGGGCCACCTTGCCTTGGTGGGAAACAGCCTATGTGTTAATAATAATAATAATAATAATAATAATATATATATATATATATATATATATATATATATATATATATATATATATATATATATATATATATATATATATATATATATATATATATATATTTATATATACATATACGTATATATATAAAAATCACAATAATTTAATAATAAACAAACACAATTAAATATATATTTTTCGTTAGGTTCAGAATGATTTTTGCGAAATTATTGCATACACAAATTTTCGCTTACCTTATTCAACAAGAAGAGCGTTGCAATTCATGCCAAAATCGCAAGTTTTACCTATTCGGTAGACTACCTTTCGCTCCTAAAGGAACTGTGTTTGCGATTCACTATTTGCATCTATTACAACCTATCGCGGCGTCAGTTCTACCCATTTCCTTGTATGACTCTTCCATGGCCAACGTTCGCGGTGGGTCAGGTTGTACAGTTAACTTTTCTTTACCTGTTATCTGGCTGCCAAATCAGTCAGCAGACATGCAAAGGAATTACTGGTTAAAACATAATTTTTTTTCCTGAAATCATATTTTATCCGCGCCTCAAAATTCTCCTGACTCTTGATAATCCCCGTGTTTATCCTGACCTGTTGTAGGATTTGTACCAGAATGCAAAGGCTGTTTCTTTTACCACCAAATTCGACATTACTGATGCAATCATTGTATAATAAAGTAATTTAAGTGTATCTAGACACGCAGATTGGTGCAGAAACTGCCTGCAACAATGGAAGATGAATCAGAACCTTGAGTGCCGGAGTTCTGGCATAAATTGAACATTGCAAATGACTTCCCCCACGTTAAGCTTGGGATAATGTAGCGAAAGCAAAAAAAATGAATTCAGGTTGAAGAAAATTATGGCATAGTGTGGCGAATAATTTCACAGGATTTCTCTCAGTTCAATCAAATCGAAGAAATTGATCAGATGGCAAAGAGATTGGCAGGTGAGGGCGAAGCTGAAGTGGAAAATAGAAGATATTCGGAAAGTTGAAGACGATGAGGAAGAAGAACCTGAAGATAAACAGTTAACAATTCAACAGTTATGTGAGCAGCTCCATATCCATGCTAAACTTCCAGAGTTTTTCATTGAAGAGACTCCTGACGCATCTAGAGCATCGTGACGAATCTAGAGCCTCGTGAAGCATCTAGAGCCTCGTGACGCATCTAGAGCCTCGTGACGCATCTAGAGCCTCGTGATGCATCTAGAGCCTCGTGACACATCTAGAGCCTCGTGACGCATCTAGAGCCTCGTGACGCATCTAGAGCCTCGTGACGCATCTAGAGCCTCGTGACGCATCTAGAGCCTCGTGACGCATCTAGAGCCTCGTGACGCATCTAGAGCCTCGTGATGCATCTAGAGCCTCGTGACGCATCTAGAGCCTCGTGACGCATCTAGAGCCTCGTGACGCATCTAGAGCCTCGTGACGCATCTAGAGCCTCGTGACGCATCTAGAGCCTCGTGACGCATCTAGAGCCTCGTGACGCATCTAGAGCCTCGTGACGCATCTAGAGCCTCGTGACGCATCTAGAGCCTCGTGACGCATCTAGAGCCTCGTGACGCATCTAGAGCCTCGTGACGCATCTAGAGCCTCGTGACGCATCTAGAGCCTCGTGACGCATCTAGAGCCTCGTGACGCATCTAGAGCCTCGTGACGCATCTAGAGCCTCGTGACGCATCTAGAGCCTCGTGACGCATCTAGAGCCTCGTGACGCATCTAGAGCCTCGTGACGCATCTAGAGCCTCGTGACGCATCTAGAGCCTCGTGACGCATCTAGAGCCTCGTGACGCATCTAGAGCCTCGTGACGCATCTAGAGCCTCGTGACGCATCTAGAGCCTCGTGACGCATCTAGAAGCACTGCTCTGGAACTGATGCTGGACTCAGCAGTAATGACCTACCATCAAATGAATAAATTACTGCTGGGTAAAACACACCAGAGATGCATGATAGAATATTTCAGTGATTCCATAAGTAATAACTGTGTTGACCTCAGCCCACGAACCCCAGCCATGCACTTCAACCAGTGAACCCCAGCCATGCACTTCAACCAGTGAACCCCAGCCATGCACTTCAACCAGTGAACCCCAGCCATCCACTTCAACCAGTGAACCCCAGCAATCCACTTCAACCAGTGAACCCTAACCATGCACTTCAACTAGTGAACCCCAGCCATCCACTTCAACCAGTGAACCCCAGCCATCCACTTCAACCAGTGAACCCCAGCCATGCACTTCAACTAGTGAACCCCAGCCATCCACTTCAACCAGTGAACCCCAGCCATCCACTTCAACCAGTGAACCCCAGCCGTGCGCTTCAACCAGTGAACCCCAGCCATCCACTTCAACCAGTGAACCCCAGCCGTGCACTTCAACCAGTGAACCCCAGCCATGTACTTCAACCATTGAACTTAGCCATGTACTTCAACCATTGAACCCCAGCCATCCACTTCAATCAGTGAACCCCAGCTATCCACTTCATCCAGTGAACCCAAGCCATCCACTTCAACCAGTGAACCTCAGCCATGCACTTCAACCAGTGAACCCCAGCCATGCTCTTCAACCAGTGAACCCCAGCCATGCACTTCAACCAGTGAACCCCAGCCATGCGCTTCAACCAGTGAATCCCAGCCATGCGCTTCAACCAGTGAACCCCAGCCATGCACATCAACCAGCGAACCCCAGCCATCCACTTCAACCACTGAACCCCAGCCATGTACTTCAACCAGTGAACCCCAGCCATGCACTTCAACCAGTGAACCCCAGCCATGCACTTCAACCAGTGAACCCCAGCCATGCGCTTCAACCAGTGAACCCCAGCCATGCACTTCAACCAGTGAACCCCAGCTATTCACTTCAACCAGTCAACCCCAGCCATGCACTTCAACCAGTGAACCCCAGCCATCCACTTCAACCAGTGAACCCCAGCCATGCACTTCAACCAGTGAACCCCAGCCATGCACTTCAACCAGTTAACCCCAGCCATCCACTTCAACCAGTGAACCCCAGCCATCCACTTCATCCAGTGAACCCCAGGCATGCACTTCAACCAGTGAACCCCAGCTATTCACTTCAACCAGTGAACCCCAGCCATGCACTTCAACCAGTGAACCCCAGCCATGCACTTCAACCAGTGAACCCCAGCCATGCACTTCAACCAGTGAACCCCAGCTATGCACTTCAACCAGTGAACCCCGGCCATCCACTTCAACCAACGAACCCCAGTTATGCACTTCAACCAGTGAACCCCGGCCATCCACTTCAACCAATGAACCCTAGTCATGCACTTCAACCAGTGAATCCCAGAAATGCACTTCAACCAGTGAACCTCAGCCATGCACTTCAACCAGTGAACCCCGGCCATCCACTTCAGCCAATGAATCCCAGCCATGCACTTCAACCAATGAACCTCAGCCATGCACTTCAACCAGTGAACCCCGGCCATCCACTTCAGCCAATGAACCCCAGCCATGCACTTCAACCAGTGAACCTCAGCCATGCACTTCAACCAGTGAACCCCAGCCATCCACTTCAGCCAATGAATCCCAGCCATGCACTTCAACCAATGAACCTCAGCCATGCACTTCAACCAGTGAATCCCGGCCATCCACTTCAGCCAATGAACCCCAGCCATGCACTTCAACCAGTGAACCCCAGCCATCCACTTCAGCCAATGAATCCCAGCCATGCGCTTCAACCAGTGAACCTCAGCCATGCACTTCAACCAGTGAACCCCAGCCATGCACTTCAACCAGTGAACCTCAGCCATGCACTTCAACAAGTGAACCCCAGCCATGCACTTCAACCAGTGAACCTCAGCCATGCACTTCAACCAGTGAACCCCGGCCATCCACTTCAGCCAATGAACCCCAGCCATGCACTTCAACCAGTGAATCCCAACCATCCACTTCAGCCAATGAACCTCAGCCATGCACTTCAACCAGTGAACCCCGGCCATCCACTTCAGCCACTTAACCCCAGCCATGCACTTCAACCAGTGAACCCCGGCCATCCACTTCAGCCAATGAACCCCAGCCATGCACTTTAACCAGTGAATCCCAGCCATGCGCTTCAACCAGTGAACCCCAGCTATCCACTTAAACCAGTGAACCCAGAGATCCACTTCAACCAGTAAACCCTAGCCATCCAATTCTGCCATCCACTTCAATTAGACGTATTATACACAGACTTCGCAAGAGTCTTTGGCAAGTGAGGTCATGGTGTAATAACATACAAAGTGTGTGATAAATGAATAACTGGAAAAGTGGGCAGATGGATCTTCATCTTTCTAACCAATTGAACACAGAGTAATAGTAAACAAAGTTAAATAGGAGGTTCCCACAGTGAAAAGCTCTGTTCCACAAGGCACAGTACTCGCAGTTCCTCATCCTTATATCAGACATAGACAGATATGTAAACCATAGCACGTGTCTTCCTTTGCAGACGATACTAGAATTTTCATGAGAGTATCATCTATTGAGGACACAGTAAATCTCCAAGCAGTATAAGCCAAGTTTTCCAATGGGCCTCAGAAAACAATATGATGTTCCATGAGGATAAATTTCTGTTACTCCCTTATAAAAAAACTGGGTGAAATAATATCTGGAACGGAGTGGGAGTGTCAATGTCAGAGGATCTAACCTTCAAGGATCACAGCAGTGTCACTGTCATATCTGAGAGTAAAATGATATGATAGATAATGAAAACCGTCAAAGGAAGGGATGCCAAGGCAGTGATGATCCTTTTTAAACCACTTATACTCTCTACGCTGGAATACTGCCGTATAATGACAGCTCCATTCATAGGCAGGTGAAACCTCAGATCTAGAGAATGTACAAAGAATCTTCACTGCACATATAAGTTCAGTCAGGCACCTAATTACCGGGAACGTTTAGAGTCACTTGACCTTTACTCCCTGGAGCGCAGGCGTGATACGTCATAATCTATACCTGGAAAATCCTAGAGGCACTGGTCCCCAATCTGTACCGAGAAATCACTCCCTACGAAAGCAAAAGACTGGGGTGACACTGCAACATACCCCCAATGAAAAGTAGGGGCGCCATGAGGACACCAAGAAAAAACGTAGTAAGAGTCCTGGGACCAAGACTGTTGAGCAGTCTTCCACCAGGCATAAGAGGAATTACTAATAGACCTCTGGTTGTCTTCAAGAAGGAGCTGCTGGACAGATACCTAAAGTCGGTACCCAATCAGCCGGACTGTGGGTCGTTCGTTGGACTACGTGTGGCCATCAATAACAGCCTGGTCGATCAGCCCCTGATCAACCAGGAGGCCTGGTCAAATGTCATGTAAAATAGTTACGAATTCAATATCCACCGCAGATTAGAAACCATCATATTGCAAAGGTGATTTCATCCAAAAGGTCATCTCAGTCACTGTATCATTTGAATTTCATTTCGCCCAAAATACCGTCACAATTTAGACACATCAGTGTGATGCAATACTTAAGAAAACCCACAAGTTGAAGAATGAAACACTTGTGCAACATTTGGAAAACTATATTGAGGAAAATAAAGATTTCCAAATGTTGCACAAGCGTCTCCTTTGTGAAGCAGAGACCTCAGCTTAGTGAAGCAGAGACCTCAGCTTAATGAAGCAGAGACCTCAGCTTAGTGAAGCAGAGAACTCAGCTTAGTGAAGCAGAGACTTCAGCTTAGTGAAGCAGAGACCTCAGCTTAGTGAAGCAGAGACCTCAGCTTAGTGAAGCAAATACCTCAGCTTAGTGAAGCAGATACCTCAGCTTAGTGAAGCAGAGACCTCAGCTTAGTGGAGCAGAGACCTCGGCTTAGTGGAGCAGAGACCTCAGCTTAGTGAAGCAGATACCTCAGCTTAGTGGAGCAGAGACCTCAGCTTAGTGAAGCAGAGACCTCAGCTTAGTGAAGCAGAGACCTCAGCTTAGTGAAGCAGATACCTCAGCTTAGTGAAGCAGAGACCTCAGCTTAGTGAAGCAGAGACCTCAGCTTAGTGGAGCAGAGACCTCGGCTTAGTGGAGCAGAGACCTCAGCTTAGTGGAGCAGAGACCTCAGCTTAGTGAAGCAGATACCTCAGCTTAGTGAAGCAGAGACCTCAGCTTAGTGAAGCAGATACCTCAGCTTAGTGAAGCAGAGACCTCAGCTTAGTGAAGCAGAGACCTCAGCTTAGTGAAGCAGAGACCTCAGCTTAGTGGAGCAGAGACCTCGGCTTAGTGGAGCAGAGACCTCAGCTTAGTGAAGCAGAGACCTCAGCTTAGTGGAGCAGAGACCTCAGCTTAGTGAAGCAGAGACCTCAGCTTAGTGGAGCAGAGACCTCAGCTTAGTGAAGCAGAAACCTCAGCATAGTGAAGCAGAGACCTCAGCTTAGTGAAGCAGAGACCTCAGCTTAGTGAAGCAGAGACCTCAGCTTAGTGAAGCAGATACCTCAGCTTAGTGAAGCAGATACCTCAGCTTAGTGAAGCAGATACCTCAGCTTAGTGAAGCAGAGACCTCAGCTTAGTGAAGCAGGAACCTCAGCTTAGTGAAGCAGATACCTCAGCTTAGTGAAGCAGATACCTCAGCTTAGTGAAGCAGAGAACTCAGCTTAGTGAAGCAGAGACCTCAGCTTAGTGAAGCAGAGACCTCAGCTTAGTGAAGCAGAGACCTCAGCTTAGTGAAGCAGAGACCTCAGCTTAGTGAAGCAGAGACCTCAGCTTAGTGAAGCAGAGACCTCAGCTTAGTGAAGCAGAGACCTCAGCTTAGTGGAGCAGAGACCTCGGCTTAGTGAAGCAGAGACCTCAGCTTAGTGAAGCAGAGACCTCAGCTTAGTGAAGCAGAGACCTCAGCTTAGTGAAGCAGAGACCTCAGCTTAGTGAAGCAGAGACCTCAGCTTAGTGAAGCAGAAACCTCAGCTTAGTGAAGCAGAGACCTCAGCTTTGTGAAGCAGATATCTCAGCTTAGTGAAGCAGATACCTCAGCTTAGTGAAGCAGATACCTCAGCTTAGTGAAGCAGATACCTCAGCTTAGTGAAGCAGAGACCTCAGCTTAGTGAAGCAGATACCTCAGCTTAGTGAAGCAGAAACCTCAGCTTAGTGAAGCAGAGACCTCAGCTTAGTGAAGCAGAGACCTCAGCTTAGTGAAGCAGAGACCTCAGCTTAGTGAAGCAGATACCTCAGCTTAGTGAAGCAGATACCTCAGCTTAGTGAAGCAGAGACCTCAGCTTCAAATATCACACTTGTTTCGAAGGATGATTGATCTTTGAGTTTCTCTTTCAATTGATGCTGGTGAGGGGCTCTTGATCTAGGGCATTGCATCTGTGTTCCAGTTCCAAGAATTGAGCTTGAATACCTTCCATCATCTTCCCCCGACAGGCGCTGTATAACCCCTACGCTTTTAGCTCTCCCCATTAAAATAATAAATATCTTTCAAATAATATATGTATAAACACAATCCATTATTATTTCTCTTTCTCTTGTTTACTTATTCTCTTGATTCATATCTCCCTTGTCTCGCATTTCTTTTTGTCCCTCTTTTCTTCCCTTCATCCACCACGCCTCTCAGATCTTCCCTTCATCCACCAGGCCTCTCAGGTCATCCCCTCATCCACCACGCCTCTCAGATCCTCCCTTCATCCACCAGGTCTCTCAGGTCTTTCCCTCATCCACCAGGCCTCTCAGGTTCTCCCCTCATCCACCAGGCCATTCAGGTCCTCCCCTCATCCACCAGGCCTCTCAGATTCTCCCTTCATTCACCAGGCCCCTCAGGTCCTCCCCTCATCCACCACTCCTCTTAGACCCTCCCTTCGTCCACCAAGCCTTTCAGATCCTCCCTTCATCCATTTGGCCTCTCAGGTCCTCCCCTCATCCACTACGCCTCTCAGACCCTCCCTTCATCCACCAGGCTTCTCAGATCCTCCTTTCATTCACTTTGCCTCTCAGGTCCTCCTCTCATCCACCACGTCTCTCAGACCCTCTCTTCATCCACCAGGCCTCTCAGATCCTTCCTTCATCCGCTAGGCCTCTCTGGTCCTCCTTTCATCCACCAGGTCTCTCAGATCCTCCCTTCATCCGCCAGGCCTCTCGGATCCTCCCTTCATCCTTAACCCCTCAGATCCTCCCTATATCCATCACCCCTCAGATCCTCCCTTTATCCATCACCCCTCTGACCCTTCCTTCATCCACCACCCATCAGATCCTCCCTACATTCATCACCCCTCTGACCCTCCCTTCATCCACCACCCATCAGATCCTCCCTTCATCCATCACCCCTCTGACCCTCTCTTCTTTCAAAACCCCTCACATCCTCCCTTCATCCATCACCCCTCTGACCCTCTCGTCTTTCAAAACCCCTCACATCCTCCCTTCATCCATCACCCCTCTGACCCTCTCTTCTTTCAAAACCTCTCAGATCCTTCTTCATCCATCACCCCTCTGACCTCTTCTTTCAAAACCCCTCAGATCCTCTCTTCATCCATCACCCCTCTGACCTTCTCTTTTTTCAAAACCCCTCAGATCCTCCCTTCATCCATCACCCCTCTGACCCTCTCTTCTTTCAAAACCCCTCAGATCCTCTCTTCATCCATACCCCTCTGACCCTCTCTTCTTTCAAAACCCCTCAGATCCTCCCTTCATCCATCACCCTTCTGACCCTCTCTTCTTTCAAAACCCCTCAGATCCTCTCTTCATCCATCACCCCTCTGACCTTCTCTTCTTTCAAAACCCCTCAGATCCTCCCTTCATCCATCACCCTTCTGACCCATTCATCCACCACCTCTCTGACGCTTTGTTCACCACCCCTTTGTCCCCTTCATAAACCACCCCTCTGATCCTCCCTTTATCCACCACGCCTCTCAGACCCTCCCTCCATCCACCAGGCCTCTCAGATCCTCCCTTCATCCACTTGGCCTTTCTGATCCTCCCTTCATCCTCTACCCCTCTGATCCTCCCTTTATCCATCACCCCTCTGACTCTTCCTTCTTTCAAAGCCCTTCAGATCCTCCCTTTATCCATCACCCCTCTGACCTTCCTTCGTCCACCACCCATCAGACCCTTTCTTCATCCATCACCCCTCTGACCCTCCTTTCATCCACCACCTATCAGATCTTCCCTTCATCTATCACCCCTCTGCCCTCCCTTCGTCCACCACCCCTCTGACCCCTTCATCCACCACCCCTCTGACTCTTTGTCCACCCCCCTCTGTCCCATCCATACACCACCCCTCTTATCCTCCCTTCATCCACCTCGCCTCTCAGAACCTCCCTTCATCCACCTCGCCTCTCAGAACCTCCCTTCATTCACCAAGGTTCTCCGACTCTCACCCACCAGCTGCGACCCTCACCCACCCAGCACAAGCGAGGTTGGATGAGTCATGGAACACGGGTGTCAGGCAAGAGATCGTTAGTTATGACCAAGCCATGGTCCACCTGCCCCAGCTGGTACATAACTTTGTCCACTAACCTTTCCCATCTTGTATATAACACTGTGGAACCACCTGCCCCAGCTGATACATAATATTGTCCAACCTGGTGCATAACAGGGTGGAACCACCTGCCTCTGCTGGTACATACATACTACGGTAGAACCGCCTGCCCCAGCTGGTACATTCCACTGTCCAACTGCCTGCCGCAGCTGGTACATAACATGGTAGAACCATTTTCCCTAGCTGGTACATAACAAAGAACCACCTACCCCAGCTGGTACATAACACCGTAGAACTACCTGCCCCAGCTGCTACATGACACAGTAGAATCACCTGCTCCAGCTGGTACATAACACAGTAGAACCACCTGCCCTAGCTGGCCTACAAAAGCAAGCTGTGTCACGGAGCTTTTTTCAGTATAACATTTCATATTGAGTCACACACTGACATGTAGCAGGACTCAGAGTGCTCTCTCAACACCAGGGAGAGTGTGGACTCAGAGTGCTCTCTCAACACCAGGAAGAGTGTGGACTCAGAGTGCTCTCTCAACACCAGGGAGAGTGTGGACTCAGAGTGCTCTCTCAACACCAGGGAGAGTGTGGACCTAGTAACGGCCAGTGAAAAGGTGGGGCCAGGAGCTACGAATCGACCCCTACAACCACAAATAGATGAGTACAAATAGGTGAGTACACACACTCATACATGTAGGGAGACGCAGAGTGCTCTCTCAATACACGTAATCTCTAACACACTCTGATGGTCTTAAACACTTATGGTGCAGTGATCACGTTTCATTCCTGACCCCTTAGCTATTCCATGATACATAATTACAAATTGACGTTCATCTATTGTATCAGTTACAAATCCTCTCGTTCCAGACGTTAATCTATTAAATCACTTACCAGTCCTCTCGTTCCAGACGTTAATCTATTAAATCACTTACCAGTCCTCTCGTTCCAGAAGTTAATCTATTAAATCACTTACCAGTCCTCTCGTTCCAGAAGTTAATCTATTAAATCACTTACCAGTCCTCTCGTTCCAGAAGTTAATCTATTAAATCACTTACCAGTCCTCTCGTTCCAGAAGTTAATCTATTAAATCACTTACCAGTCCTCTCGTTCCAGAAGTTAATCTATTAAATCACTTACCAGTCCTCTTGTTCCAGAAGTTAATCTATTAAATCACTTACCAGTCCTCTTGTTCCAGACGTTAATCTATTAAATCACTTACCAGTCCTCTTGTTCCAGAAGTTAATCTATTAAATCACTTACCAGTCCTCTCGTTCCAGACTTTCTGTAATTTCAAACTATTTTTGATTTAAAATTGAGTGATATTCGTCGAACACTTTTTTCTACAAATTTTGGAACCTGGAGTCCGTTTTAGCTGCCTCACGGCCAGTACAATCTGCCTGACTACAGGAGATTAGTCCGACTTGCATGAACCTCATACCCCAATTAGTGGGGTAACTCTTCACATTTTCCCTTTTGCCTCCATAAACTTTATTTTTCCATAGACGCTTCAACACACCACCTGTTTTTTTCTGCCCTCTTCTGTTTTATGGATCCCCTTGTCTTTTATAGACCCATCTATAGACATGTCTAACACGAACACGGGCGCTTTTGAAAGGTCCGTTGCACCGGGCCTTGCTAAACGCCAGGGTTAGTGCAGTCAAGAAATCAAGAGAATTAATAAGAACAAAAGAACTTAAAGAGGAACACTGCAGTAGGCCTACTGGCCCATACTAGACATGTCTTTCTCAAACCCAAACCTACTAACAAAAATATTTGCCCAACCCATTTTCAAGTATACACCAGAGATTTACCTTTGATATATATTACCACCACCAATCTTATTTACATATCGGGTTTAATAAATACCATAGAGAGAGAGAGAGAGAGAGAGAGAGAGAGAGAGAGAGAGAGAGAGAGAGAGAGAGCAGGCTTAAGAACTCTCTCACAAACTGCAGCTTAGCACACCCATACCGAAGAGAAACACTAGTAGTGTTAACCAGCTCTGGCTTGTGAGGAAATGAATCTCCAGGATGGTCCCTAAATACAAGGTAGCCTACCCTAGGGTTTCCCTCCTCACCCTGACTGGCAGACCTCCAGCAATGACTGGTTATTCCGAATGTGAATGTTGTACTAATTTGCATACACGATAAACTAATGTGTTTAAAGCTAGTTACTAATGGAATGTAGGATTGTGATTACATGTGATGTATGTCCAGGTAGGTAGGTAGACGTCAAATGTGGGATAACTAGTCTGTGCAGGAGGTCTGCCAGTCAGGGTGAGGAGTGAAGCCCCAGTAGACTACCTGGCATTTAGGGACCACCCTGAAGCTTCAATTCCTCACAAGCCAGGGCTGGTTAACACTGTACTGGAAAACCGTATCCCCGCCTATATTTAGCATCTATCTTAATCCCGTTAGACCCAGCTGCTTTATCCCCTTTCATTCTACTCACTTCCTCACTCACTTTCCCCAAACTCATATCTTGCTCTTCTTACTCCTACTGGATATTATTCATCCTTGCTCAGTGCAAGAATTCAAATAATTCCATACGTCTTTGCAGTGCCTTTATCTTTCCATCTAGCATCTCCCCTCTTTCATTATCTAGTAAAACAGGAGGAGAACACCATTAAACTTCAGGAAAATTGAGACAAACTAAAATCGTTGTGATAAAAGTGGCAGATGCATTTCATTGTGCAAAATACATTGACCTAATTTTTGGGGACACAAATAGCTCTCGCAAACTAGGTGACGTATAACATAATCTTACAGAAAGTGAATGACTCGAGTCATGGTAAGTTGCCCATGCAAGGCAGGTACTTATCAAAACCACCACTACCTAGGAATTTGCTCCCGTACTCGCGACACCAATCAGATCCAGATCCTCCCACTCATATGTTTGTCTAATCTCTTTTTAAAGCCACCCAAGGTCCTAGCCTCTATCACCCTACTCGGAAGATTGTTCCACGCATCTACAACTCTGTTCGAAAACCAGTACTTGCCTATGTCCTTTCTAAATCTAAATTTATCCAATTTAAATCCGTTATTTCTGGTTCTTGGTTCGATATCCTCAGTATTTTATTAATATCTCCTTTGTTTATGCCCATCATCCACTTGTACACCTCGATGATATCTCCCCTCATTCTACGTCTCTCCAGAGAGTGGAGATTCAACGCTCAAAGTCTATCTTCATACGGGAGATTTCTTATACTGTAAATCATTTTAGTCATTCTTCTTTGTATGTTCTTCAATAAATCTATATACATCCTGTAGCTATAGTTTTCTTAACACTATACAGGCTGCCCAAAGAACATTTATCCCGTATAAAGAAATTAGATCTAGTAGAAATGACCCAAAATGGATGAATAATAGGCTTAAGTATATTTTAGGGCAGAAGAAAGGAATTTATAGGCGCATAAAAAGAGGTGAGGGTCATCTTATAAATCAGTATACTGACATTAAGAGGGACGTTAAAAAGGGAATAAGAAAAGCTAAACGGGACTATGAAATTAAAGTTGCTAGGGATTCAAAAACTAACCCAAAAATTTTTTTCCAGGTTTATAGAACAAAAGTTAGGGATAAGATAGGTCCCCTTAAAAATAACTTTGGGCATCTTACTGACAAGGAGAATGATATGTGCTCTATTTTTAATAATTATTTTCTCTCGGTTTTCACACAGGAAGACATTAATAATATCCCAGTAATTAATTTTTACAGAGGCCCAGAAGAAGATAAATTATGTAATATCACAGTCACTAGCGAAATGGTTAGGAAACAACTAGACCGACTGAAACAAAATAAATCGCCGGGTCCTGATGAGTTTTTTGCAAGGGTTCTTAAGGAATGCAAAATGGAACTCTGTGAACCAATATCTAACATTTTTAATTTATCTCTTCAAACAGGTGTAGTGTCTGATATGTGGAAGATGGCTAATGTAATTCCTATTTTTAAAGCAGGGGACAAGTCACTACCGTCAAATTACCGCCCAATAAGCCTGACCTCAATTTTAGGCAAATTACTAGAGTCAATTATAGCTGATATTATTAGAAGCCATCTAGATAACCATAATTTGATTAATGATACTCAGCATGGATTCACGAGGGGCTGTTCCTGCCTATCTAATTTATTAACCTTCTTCACTAAAGCTTTTGAGGCTGTTGATCACGATAAAGAATTCGATATTGTTTATTTAGACTTTAGTAAGGCTTTTGATAGAGTACCGCACCAGAGACTGTTAAAGAAAGTGGCAGCTCATGGCATTGGGGAAAAGTGCTGTCATGGATCGAGTCATGGCTCACCAATAGGAAGCAGAGAGTGTGCATAAATGGGGTTAAATCCGAATGGGGACTTGTAACAAGTGGTGTTCCACAGGGATCAGTCTTAGGCCCATTGTTATTTATAATATATATCAATGACCTTGACGAGGGAATTACTAGTGATATGAGCAAATTCGCCGACGGCACGAAGATAGGTAGGATAATTGATTCAAACATAGATGTCATAGAACTTCAGGAAGATTTAGACAAACTTAATTCGTGGTCAGAAAAGTGGCAGATGCAATTAATGTAGATAAATGCAAGGTTCTGAAGCTCGGGAGTGTCCATAACCCAAGCACTTATAAGTTAAATAACGTAGAACTTAGCCATACAGATTGCGAGAAGGACTTGGGGGTGATGGTAAGCAGCAACCTTAAACCAAGACAGCAATGCCTAAGCGTACGTAATAAGGCAAATAGATTACTGGGATTTATATCAAGAAGTGTTAGCAACAGAAGTCCAGAGGTTATATTACAGCTTTATACATCATTAGTAAGGCCTCACCTAGATTACGCAGCTCAGTTTTGGTCTCCATATTACAGAATGGACATAAATTCGTTAGAAAACATTCAGCGTAGAATGACTAAATTAATACATAGCATTAGAAATCTTCCTTACGAAGAAAGATTGAAGACCCTTAAATTACATTTACTTGTAAGACGTAGAATGAGGGGAGACATGATCGAGGTATACAAGTGGAAAATGGGTATTAACAAAGGGGATATAAATAAGGTCTTGAGGATATCTCTCCAAGAGAGAACCCGCAATAATGGATTCAAGTTAGATAAGTTTAGATTTAGAAAGGATATAGGAAAGTATTGGTTTGGAAATAGGGTAGTTGATGAGTGGAACAGTCTGCCTAGTAGGGTTATTGAAGCTAGGACCTTGGGTAGTTTCAAATTTAGGTTGGATAAATTCATGAGTGAGAGGGGTTGGATTTGAGTGGGACTCGCGCATGAGTGGGTAGAATTGTCAAAGCTTATTTCTTGGGTAGCATTGAAAATTGGGTTGAGCAAATATTCTGTTAGTGGGACGGATTGTGAAGGACATGCCTAGTATTAGCCAACAGGCCTGCTGCAGTGTTCCTCCTTTCTTATGTTCTTATGGATAAATCTATATCCATCAGTGCTCTGGTGAAGGACCAGGTGCTTCGGCTCCAACGGTACCCCGGTGATGGACCAGGTGCTTCGGCTCCCTCAGTTCCCTGGTGATGGACCAGGTGTTTCTGCTCTTTCAATGGCCTGGTGATGGACCAGTTACTTCGGCTCATTCAGTGCCCTGGTGATGGACCAGGTGCTTTGGCTCCCTCAGTTCCCTGGTGATGGACCAGATGCTTAGGCTCATTCAGTGCCCTGGTGATGGACCAGGTACTTATGCTCATTCAGTGCCCTGGTGATGGACCAGGTGCTTTGGCTCCCTCAGTGCCCTGGTGATGGACCAGGTGCTTAGGCTCATTCAGTGCCCTGGTGATGGACCAGGTGCTTCGGCTTATTCAGTGCCCTGGTGATGGACCAGGTGCTTCAGCTCCTTTGGTTCTCTGAACCATTCATCTACATCCTTTGGTGCTCTTGTGATGGACCAGGTGCTCCAGCTCTTCCAGTACCCTGTTTTATAGTGCCCTGATTATCAAAGCATATTCCATGGATGGAGTAGGTGGGTTGGGTAGGAGTTTTTGTTTGTGGGATTGGTTTTGGGTTTTATGGGGACCTGCCTAGCGCGGACCAGTTGGCTTGCTGCAGTGTTCCTTATTTCTGTTTTCTTGTGAGTGAGAGGGGTTGGATTTGAACGGGACTTGCACAATTGTTGGGGGGGGGGGGTTGTCGGGGTTTGTTCCTTGGATTTGGATGGGTTGGACAAATATTTTTGTTGGTGGGTTGGTTTTGACATGGACCTGCCAAGTATGGGCCAGTATTCCTGTTGCAGTGTTCCTCCTTTCTTATGTTCTTATGTTCTTAGAATTCTAAGTTATTATAGCCAAATTAGGCTCAAAATCCGCAAGGGCCACAGAGCACAGCGCTGAACTCTAAAGCCTACACAGCAATGCCAAAGTGTAGGTAATGATGCTAAAAGGCTACTGGTATTTAAAACAAGAAGACTGCATTAATATGAGGAATCTAATGTTATTGTCAGGTGGGAGATTTGGACATGCCTCGCATGGGCCAGTACATAAGAACATAAGAATGGAGGAACACTGCAGAAGGCCTACTGGCCCATACAAGGCAGGTCCTTATCAAAACCACCACTACCTAAGAATTTATTCCCGTACTCACGACACAAATCAAACCCAGCCCCTCCCACTCATATATTTGTCCAATCTCTTTTTAAAACCACCCAAGGTCCCAGCCTCTATCACAGTACTCGGAAGATTGTTCCACGCATCTACAACTCTGTTCGAAAACCAGTACTTGCCTATGTCCTTTCTAAATCTAAATTTATCCAATTTAAATCCGGTATTTCTGGTTCTTACTTGGTTCGATATCCTCAGTATTTTATTAATATCTCCTTTGTTTATGCCCATCATCCACTTGTACACCTCGATGATATCTCCCCTCATTCTACGTCTCTCCAGAGAGTGGAGATTCAACGCTCTAAGTCTATCTTCATACGGGAGATTTCTTATACTGTAAATCATTTTAGTCATTCTTCTTTGTATGTTCTCCAATGAATCTATATCCATCCTGTAGTAAGGAGACCAAAACTGAGCTGCATAATCCAAATGAGGTCTCACTAGTGATGTATAGAGCTGTAAAATAACTTTTGGACTTCTGTTGCTTATACTTCTTGATATAAATCCTAGTAATCTGTTAGCCTTATTGCGCACACTTAGGCACTGTTGTCTTGGCTTTAGATTCCTGCTTACCATGACTCCCAAGTCTTTTTCACATTCTGTATGATCAAGCTCTACTTCACCTAGTTTATAAATTCGAGGGATATTTTCATTACCAAGGACTAGTACCTTACACTTGTCCACATTGAACTTCATCTGCCACTTTTGAGACCAAGACATTAATTTGTCCAAATCCTCCTGGAGTTCACTGGTATCCTCCTCAGAATGAATCATACGGCCTATTTTTGTATCATCAGCAAATTTACTCATGTCACTTGCAATTCCTTCATCAAGGTCATTTATGTAAGTTATGAACAACAATGGGCCTAAAACTGATCCTTGTGGAACGCCACTAGTGACAAATCCCCATTCAGATTTGACCCCATTAATGGAAACTCTCTGCTTTCTATTGGTAAGCCATGCCTCTATCCATGCTAGAACTTTACCTCCTATACCATGAGCTGCCACCTTTCTTAAGAGTCTCTTGTGAGGTACTCTATCGAAGGCCTTACTGAAATCCAAGTAAACTATATCATATTCTTTATCACTGTCTACTGCCTCAAATGTTTTATTGAAAAACGTCAGTAAATTTGTTAGGCAGGAACGACCTCTCGTGAACCCATGCTGAGATTCATTAATCAAATTATGTTCTTCAAGGTGACTTCTAATAATATCAGCTATAATTGATTCTAATAATTTGCCTACTATAGATGTGAGGCTTATTGGACGGTAATTTGATGGAATTGACTTATCCCCTGATTTGAATATAGGAACTACATTAGCTATCTTCCACATCTCTGGCACAATACCAGTTAGGATGGACGTATTAAACACATTTGTTAATGGCTGACTAAGTTCCATCTTGCATTCTTTAAGTACCCTGGAAAACAACTCGTCGGGTCCGGGGACTTATTTTGCTTCAGTTTATCTATCTGTTTGATAACCATGTCCCTCGTGACAGTAATATTAGTTAACTTGAATTCTTCAGGAACTGAATAATTGTTAATTTCTGGAATCTCATTTACGTCTTCTTGTGTAAAGACTGACAAAAATAGTCATTAAATAGAGAACACATTTCCAGTTCGTTATCCGTCAGCTGTCCATTCCCAATTTTCAGAGGTCCTACCTTTTCCCTCACCTTCGTCCTATACACTTGAAAGAACCCTTTTGGATTAGTCTTTGATTCATTAGCAACCTTAATCTCATAGTCACGTTTAGCCTTTCTAATCCCTTTTTTACTTCTCTTTTCAACTGAACATATTGGTCAATAAGGTTAACATCTCCTCTTTTGATGCGCCTATAAATTCCTCTTTTCTCCCCTAATAGATGTTTTAGCCTCCTGTTAATCCATTTGGGATCGGTATTATTTGACCTAAATTCTCTCTGGGGAATAAATATACTCTGTGCACGTTGTACATTATTAAGAAAAAAATCATAAACGCAGATCCCATCGTAATCGTTAGCTAGATTACCCCAGTCGAGATTAGACAGGTGTTCTCTAAGTCCAGTATAGTCGGCAGAACGAAAATCAGGAACTTTTACCGTATTATCCCTATTCTCGTACTCCCAGGTAATATTAAAAGTAATGGATTTGTGATCACTTGCGCCAAGCTCTTCAGTGATCTCCAGATTATTTACAAGGGTTTCTTTATTTGACAAGACTAGGTCGAGCAAATTATTACCTCTGGTAGGCTCCGTCACACACTGCTTCAGAAAACAGTCCTGAACTACTTCCATAAAGTCACTGGACTCCAGATTACCGGTCAAAGAAGTCCAGTCAATTTGACTAAAGTTAAAATCCCTACTATCACTACGTTATTGTGTCTAGAAGCCCTAACAATTTCGTCCCAAAGAAGTCTCCTCTATCGTGATCCAAGCCTGAGGTCGGTATATTACACCTACAATCAGTTTTTCTTGACCTTCTAGAAACTCTACCCAAACAGATTCTGTTAATGATCCATCTATTTTTATGCCTGTTTTTATGCAGCAATTTATATTTTCTCGTACATATAATGCAACTCCACCCCTTTCCCATTATATCTATCTACATGGAACAACTTAAACCCCTGAATATGACACTCAGCAATCATATCCCGACTCTTTATATTATACCATGTTTCAGTTATTGCAATGACATCAAAGTTCCCAGCACATGCTACCAAACGTAATTCGTTAATTTTATTTCTGGCGCTTCGACAGTTAGTGTAAAATACATTGAGATGTATCTTCTTGTGAACCTTTTTCATATTCAGCTTTTGTTTTACACAATTTCTGTTACTATTATTACCCTGTGTTACTCGATTACTGTTATTGTTAAGATTTATGATGTCAAAGCCTGAATCAATATTTTGACCCTCATTATTCACCATTCCTAAACCCATACCTCTAACTAATCCTAGTTTAAAATCCTAACAACATCCTCAACTGAGCTAGAGAGAAATTCTACACCTGCCCTGGATAAGTGAACCCCATCCCTGGCATACATGTCATTTCGGCCATAGAAGTGGTCCCAGTTGTCAATGAATGGGACTGCATTATCCTTACAGTGTTTGTCCAGCCAGCAATTTATACCAATCGCTCTGGACAGCCATTCTTTTCCCAACACTCCTTCTTGGCAAAATGGCACATATAACAGGGCGCCCCCCCTTCTTCCTAATTATGTCTATTGCTGTCCTGTACCTTCTAACTAAATCCTCACTTCTACGCTTGCCTACATCATTGCCTCCAGCACTGAGGCAGATAATAGGATTGATCCCATTACCGTTCATGATGTTGTCAAGCCGGCTAACAATATCCTCCATCCCAGCCCCAGGAAAGCAAACCCTCTGTCTCCTACTCTTATCCTTCAAGCAGAATGCCCTATCCATATACCTAACCTGGCTATCCCCAACAACAACAATGTTTTTACCTTCCTTTGTGTCGTTCGTCGTGACGTTCCCAGTAGTCGACTCACATTCATCGGGTAGCACGGAGAAGGCATTCGATGTTTCCACAGCAGTCTCTTTCTTCTTCATCGTTTCTAACTCTCCATTCGTTTTCTTGATCTTCAACTTCGTTCCTTGAAGTCCGGCCACTGCCCAGGTTCCCTTCTTGACCTGAGGACTCACAACAGGAGGACTACTACGAATCCTCTTGTTTTCCTCCGTCAATCGCCGAATCTCAAGCTTCGCTACCCTCAATTCCTCCTTAAGCTGCTGGTAAAGTTGCTCAATGGACGGCATCTTGGTTCACTTCACAGAGCAAAAGTGGTTCAGTCCACAGAGAACCCTAGACACGTCCTCTCTGAGCTAAGAACAGATCACCTCTGCTAAGAACAGATCACCTCAACTGCATCTGCCATTTTTCTGACCAGTGTTCCTTCTTTCTTATGTTCTTAATATATTTTTAGTAAGGCCTCCTTAAGCCTCCTTATAGTTTAAAGTAACCCACCACACCAGTATAAGGATCAACCACAAATTTCACTTCTTCATAGTTGAAAGTGATCCTACATCAGTCTATTTAAGTCCTCTTCTAGTTAGAAGGGAATCACCATTCACATAGTAGGGTAGGTTCGTCAGGACACCGGACAGGTGTTTCCTGACGCGGGTCATCAGATAATGACCCGCCGTTGGAGCTTTTGGACATCTGACCGAGGCCTTCTGCTGGCTTACCGGTCCACCCCTTTAAAAATTATGGTCTATTAAAACCATTTATTTACATAGTAGTGAGCAATACGACAGTCTCACACTTCCATAGCTAAGTTGACAAATAGGCAGCAGAGAGTTTGCATAAATGGGGAGAAATCAGAATGGGGGCACGTCCCAAACGGTGTTCCACAGGGGTCAGTGTTGGCCCCCTTGTTGTTCGCAATTTACATAAACGACATAATTGAGGGATTAAATAGCGACATAAGCAAATTTGCTGATGACACCAAAATAGGCCGTCCAATTCATTCTAATGAGGACATTAGAACACTCCAGGATGATTTGAGTAGACTGATGCAGTGGTCGGAGAAGTGGCATATGCAGTTTAATATAGATAAATGCAAAGTTCTAAATGTTGGACAGGACAATAACCATGCCACATATAAACTAAATAATGTAGATCTTAATATTACTGATTGCGAAAAGGATTTAGGAGTTCTGGTTAGCAGTAATCTAAAACCAAGACAACAGTGCATGAAGATTGAGACACATAAGAACATAAGAAACATAAGAAAGGAGGAACACTGCAGCAGGCCTGTTGGCCCATACTAGGCAGGTCCTTCACAATCCGTCCCACTAACAGAATATTTGCTCAACCCAATTTTCAATGCTACACAAGAAATAAGCTTTGACAATTCTACCCACTCATGCGCGAGTCCCACTCAAATCCAACCCCTCTCACTCATGAATTTATCCAACCTAAATTTGAAACTACCCAAGGTCCTAGCTTCAATAACCCTACTAGGCAGACTGTTCCACTCATCAACTACCCTATTTCCAAACCAATACTTTCCTATATCCTTTCTAAATCTAAACTTATCCAACTTGAATCCATTATTGCGGGTTCTCTCTTGGAGAGATATCTTCAAGACCTTATTTATATCCCCTTTGTTGTAGATGAATGGTTCAGAGAACCGACAAGTTGTTAAATTAGACACATATGCAACACTTGGGTATCTTTATTGAGGAAACGTTTCGCCACACAGTGGCTTCATCAGTCCAATACAATGGAAAAATAAACACATAAGCAGTATAATGTGATCCTTAATTGACAACGTTTCGCCCACGCAGTGGGCTTTATCGAGTCACAGACAGATCTACCTGGAAAATGAGCAACATGGAGATATATATAGGGTACAGTCAGGTGGAGAATGCTGGGTCAGGTGGAGAAAGCTGCATGTGAGTCTTAAAAAGTAGTGTGATAGTTAAAAACATAGTGTGACTTAAAGGACCTGCAGTGTACCATTCTTGAGTTCTAGGTGGGATAGCGTTGAAGAAGTTTCTTGGCAATAGGTTCAGCTATGTTGTAGAAGCCGTTGTTCTGGTTGAAGTTGTTGGATATACAGATGAGTGATGATTCTAGGATTCTTCGGTATTGCGTGTTGTCTTCTCTGGCGATGAGTCTTGCGTTTCTGTAGTTGATTAAATGGTTGTGTAAATTTCGGTGTTGAACACAGGCATTTCTTGAGTCGTCAGATCTGCCTGCGTACTGGTGTTCTGAAATGCGTGTTTGTAGGTCTCTTGTAGGTCCAATACAAAGTAGAAAGGTGTAAGGAGAGGAGGAGTTTGAGGTTATCAGTCCCTCGGCCTGGAGTCGATGTGTTCAGTCCATCAATCTTGTTAGAAGTGTAGCACAAGGCCGTAGAGGTGGCTTATATGCTGTAATCAGGTGAGATGCAGCAGGAGGAGGCAGGTCATAGTGGTATCAACCACTAGTCGAAGTAAGTCCTTGTCCAAAGGTTTGGACAAATGTTGAAGAATCCCTTTGTATCAAGATCCCAAGAAGTTGCTGTGTCAGACAGGATGTAGATGAATGGTTCAGAGAACCGACAAGTTGTTAAATTAGACACATATGCAACACTTGGGTATCTTTATTGAGGAAACGTTTCGCCACACAGTGGCTTCATCAGTCCAATACAAAGTAGAAAGGTGTAAGGAGAGGAGGAGTTTGAGGTTATCAGTCCCTCGGCCTGGAGTCGATGTGTTCAGTCCATCAATCCTCTCCTTACACCTTTCTACTTTGTATTGGACTGATGAAGCCACTGTGTGGCGAAACGTTTCTCAATAAAGATACCCAAGTGTTGCATATGTGTCTAATTTAACAACTTGTCGGTTCTCTGAACCATTCATCTACATCCTGTCTGACACAGCAACTTCTTGGGATCTTGATACAAAGGATTCTTCAACATTTGTCCAAACCTTGGACAAACGACAGTTGATACTGACTAGTGGTCGATACCACTATGACCTGCCTCCTCCTGCTGATGCTACCTGACTCACAGCATAACTCAACTCCCTCTACCCACTTGTATTGACTGATCACTGTGTCAAACGTTTCCTCAATAAAGATACCCAAGTGTTGCATATGTGTCTAATTTAACATCCCCTTTGTTAATACCCATTTTCCACTTGTACACCTCGATCATGTCTCCCCTCATTCTACGTCTTACAAGTGAATGTAATTTAAGGGTCTTCAATCTTTCTTCGTAAAGAAGATTTCTAATGCTATGTATTAATTTAGTCATTCTACGCTGAATGTTTTCCAACGAATTTATGTCCATTCTGTAATATGGAGACCAAAACTGAGCTGCGTAATCTAGGTGAGGCCTTACTAATGATGTATAAAGCTGTAAAATAACCTCTGGACTTCTGTTGCTAACACTTCTTGATATAAATCCCAGTAATCTATTTGCCTTATTACGTACGCTTAGGCATTGCTGTCTTGGTTTAAGGTTGCTGCTTACCATCACCCCCAAGTCCTTCTCGCAATCTGTATGGCTAAGTTCTACGTTATTTAACTTATAAGTGCTTGGGTTATGGACACTCCCGAGCTTCAGAACCTTGCATTTATCTACATTGAATTGCATCTGCCACTTTTCTGACCACGAATTAAGTTTGTCTAAATCTTCCTGAAGTTCTATGACATCTATGTTTGAATCAATTATCCTACCTATCTTCGTGTCGTCGGCGAATTTGCTCATATCACTAGTAATTCCCTCGTCAAGGTCATTGATATATATTATAAATAACAATGGGCCTAAGACTGATCCCTGTGGAACACCACTTGTTACAAGTCCCCATTCGGATTTAACCCCATTTATGCACACTCTCTGCTTCCTATTGGTGAGCCATGACTCGATCCATAAGAACATAAGAACATAAGAATGGAGGAACACTGCAGAAGGCCTACTGGCCCATACAAGGCAGGTCCTTATCAAAACCATCACTACCTAAGAATTTACTCCTGTACTCACGACACTAATCAAACCTAGCCCCTCCCACTCATATATTTGTCCAATCTCTTTTTAAAGCCACCCAAGGTCCTAGCCTCTATCACCCTACTCGGAAGATTGTTCCACGCATCTACAACTCTGTTCGAAAACCAGTACTTGCCTATGTCCTTTCTAAATCTAAATTTATCCAATTTAAATCCGTTATTTCTGGTTCTTACTTGGTTCGATATCCTCAGTATTTTATTAATAT
The DNA here is from genome assembly GCA_009830355.1 of Cherax destructor. NCBI lineage: Eukaryota > Metazoa > Arthropoda > Malacostraca > Decapoda > Parastacidae > Cherax > Cherax destructor. Next base: position 39,197 of record WNWK01006852.1, read on the forward strand.
CTCCTTTGTTTATGCCCATCATCCACTTGTACACCTCGATGATATCTCCCCTCATTCTACGTCTCTCCAGAGAGTGGAGATTCAATGCTATAAGTCTATCTTCATACGGGAGATTTCTTATACTGTAAATCATTTTAGTCATTCTTCTTTGTATGTTCTCCAATGAATCTATATCCATCCTGTAGTAAGGAGACCAAAACTGAGCTGCATAATCCAAATGAGGTCTCACTAGTGATGTATAGAGCTGTAAAATAACTTTTGGACTTCTGTTGCTTATACTTCTTGAAATAAATCCTAGTAATCTGTTAGCCTTATTGCGCAAACTTAGGCACTGTTGTCTTGGCTTTAGATTTCTGCTTACCATGACTCCCAAGTCTTTTTCACATTCTGTATGATCAAGCTCAACTTCACCTAGTTTATAAATTCGAGGGATATTTTCATTACCAACGACTAGCACCTTACACTTGTCCACATTGAACTTCATCTGCCACTTTTCAGACCAAGACATTAATTTATCCAAATCCTCCTGGAGTTCATTGGTATCCTCCTCAGAATGAATTATACGGCCTATTTTTGTATCATCAGCAAATTTACTCATGTCACTTGTAATTCCTTCATCAAGGTCATTTATGTAAATTATGAACAACAATGGGCCCAAAACTGATCCTTGTGGAACGCCACTGGTGACAAATCCCCATTCAGATTTGACCCCATTAATGGAAACTCTCTGCTTTCTATTGGTAAGCCATGCCTCTATCCATGCTAGAACTTTACCTCCTATACCATGAGCTGCCACATTTCTTAAGAGTCTCTTGTGAGGTACTCTATCGAAGGCCTTACTGAAATCCAAGTAAACTATATCATATTCTTTATCACTGTCTACTGCCTCAAATGTTTTATTGAAAAACGTCAGTAAATTTGTCAGGCAGGAACGACCTCTCGTAAACCCATGCTGAGATTCATTAATCAAATTATGTTCTTCAAGGTGACTTCTGATAATATCAGCTATAATTGATTCTAATAATTTGCCTACTATAGACGTGAGGCTTATTGGACGGTAATTTGATGGACTGGACTTATCCCTGATTTGAATATAGGAACTACATTAGCTATCTTCCACATCTCTGGCACAACACCAGTTAGGATGGACGTGTTAAACACATTCGTTAATGGCTGACTAAGTTCCATCTTGCATTCTTTAAGTACCCTGGAAAACAACTCGTCGGGTCCTGGGGACTTATTTTGCTTCAGTTTATCTATCTGTTTGATAACCATATCCTTCGTGACAGTAATATTAGTTAATTTGAATTCTTCAGGAACTGAATAATTGTTAATTTCTGAATCTCATTTACGTCTTCTTGTGTAAAGACTGACAAAAATAGTCATTAAATAGAGAACACATTTCCAGTTCGTTATCCGTCAGCTGTCCATTCCCAATTTTCAGAGGTCCTACCTTTTCCCTCACCTTCGTCCTGTACACTTGAAAGAACCCTTTTGGATTAGTCTTTGATTCATTAGCAACCTTAATCTCATAGTCACGTTTAGCCTTTCTAATCCCCTTTTTACTTCTCTTTTCAACTGAACATATTGGTCAATAAGGTTAACATCTCCTCTTTTGATGCGCCTATAAATTCCTCTTTTCTCCCTAATAGATGTTTTAGCCTCCTGTTAATCCATTTGGGATCGTTATTATTTGACCTAAATTCTCTCTGGGGAATAAACATACTCTGTGCACGTTGTACATTATTAAGAAAAAAATCATAAACGCAGATCCCATCGTAATCGTTAGCTAGATTACCCCAGTCGAGATTAGACAGGTGTTCCCTAAGTCCAATATAATCGGCAGAACGAAAATCAGGAACTTTTACCGTATTATCCCTATTCTCGTACTCCCATGTAATATTAAAGGTAATGGATTTGTGATCACTAGCTCCAAGCTCTTCAGTGATCTCCAGATTATTTACAAGAGTTTCTTTATTTTACAAGACTAGGTCGAGCAAATTATTACCTCTGGTAGGCTCCGTCACACACTGCTTCAGAAAACAGTCCTGAACTACTTCCATAAAGTCACTGGACTCAGATTACCGGTCAAAGAAGTCCAGTCAATATGACTAAAGTTAAAATCCCCTACTATCACTACGTTATTGTGCCTAGAAGCCCTAACAATTTCGTCCCAAAGAAGTCTCCCTCTATCGTGATCCAAGCCTGGAGGTCGGTATATTACACCTACAATCAGTTTTTCTTGACCTTCTAGAAACTCTACCCAAACAGATTCTGTTAATGATCCATCTATTTTTAGGCCTGTTTTTATGCAGCAATTTATATTTTCTCGTACATACAATGCAACTCCACCCCTTTCCCATTATATCTATCTACATGGAACAACTTAAACCCCTGAATATGACACTCAGCAATCATATCCCGACTCTTGGTATTATACCATGTTTCAGTTATTGCAATGGCATCAAAGTTCCCAGCACATGCTACCAAACGTAATTCGTTAATTTTATTTCTGGCGCTTCGACAGTTAGTATAAAATACATTGATATGTATCTTCTTGTGAACCTTTTTCAGCTTTTGTTTTACACAATTTCTGTTACTATCATTACCCTGTGTCACTCGATTACTGTTATTGTTATGATTTATGATATCAAAGCCTGAATCAATATTTTGGCCCTCATTATTTACCATTCCTAAACCCATACCTCTAAGTAATCCTAGTTTAAAGCCCTAACAACATCCTCAACTGAGCTAGCGAGAAATCCTACACCTTCCCTGGATAAGTGAACCCCATCCCTGGCATACATGTCATTTCGGCCATAGAAGTGGTCCCAGTTGTCAATGAATGGGACTGCACTTTTCCCCCAATGCCATGAGCTGCCACTTTCTTTAACAGTCTCTGGTGCGGTACTCTATCAAAAGCCTTACTAAAGTCTAAATAAACAATATCGAATTCTTTATCGTGATCAACAGCCTCAAAAAGAATCTTTATTAATAAGGAAACGTTTCGCCACACAGTGGCTTTATCAGTCCAATACAAAGCAGAAAGGTGTAAGGAGAGAAGTTTCAGGTAATCAGTCCCTCGGCCTAGAGTCGATGTGTTCAGTCCATCAATCTTGTAGAAAGTACAGAAAGTATATGTCGTGCCGATTAGGTAAAACTTGTGATTTTGGCATATAATAGCAACGCTCTTCTTGCCATGTAAGACAAGCGAAAATTTGTGTATGCAATAATTTCGCAAAAATCATTCTGAACATAACGAAAAAAATATATTTCATTGTGTTTGTTTATTAATAAATTATTGTAAACGTATCTAAAATATATTTAGTTGGGTTACGCTAAATTACATTGCGCTTGTTATAATAAGGTTAGGTAAATTTTCAAAGTTTCTTTTGGTACAAAATTATAAATTTTTACATTAAAATAAATGAAAAAAATATATCTTTACCCGTATAAGAGAAAACTTTAGAAAGGACTTAATTTTAAATGAGTTCTTCCTAATTGACCAGTTTTACCTATTAGGCACGACATATATATATATATATATATATATATATATATATATATATATATATATATATATATATATATATATATATATATATATATATATATATATATACATATATATAGTTTTGGAGTGGTTGGTGCTATTATTTAATAAATGTATGGAAGAGGGTAAGGTACCTAGGGATTGGCAGAGAGCGTGTATTGTTCCTTTGTATAAAGGCAAAGGGGACAAAAGAGAGTGCAAAAATTATAGGGAATAAGTCTGTTGAGTGTACCTGGTAAAGTGTATGGTAGAGTTATTATTGAAATAATTAAGAGTAAGACAGAAAGTAGGATAGCAGATGAACAAGGTGGCTTTAGGAAAGGTAGGGGTGTGTAGACCAAGTGTTTACAGTGAAACATATAGGTGAACAGTATTTGGATAAGGGTAAAGATGTTTTTGTGGCATTTATGGATTTGGAAAAGGCGTATGATAGGGTAGATAGGGGGGCAATGTGGCAGATGTTGCAGGTGTATGGAATAGGAGGAAGGTTACTGAAAACAGTAAAGAGTTTTTATGAGGATAGTGAGGCTCAGGTTAGAGTGTGTAGGAGGGAAGGGACTATTTCCCAGTAAAAGTGGGCCTTAGACAAGGATGTGTGATGTCACCGTGGTTGTTCAATATATTTATAGATGGGGTTGTAAGAGAAGTGAATGCGAGGGTCTTGGCAAGAGGTGTTGGGCTAAAAGATAAAGAAGCAAATACAAAGTGGGAGTTGTCACAGTTGCTTTTTGCTGATGACACTGTGCTTTGGGAGATTCTGAAGAGAAGTTGCAGAGGTTGGTGGATGAATTTGGTAGGGTGTGTAAAAGAAGAAAATTGAAAGTGAATATAGGAAAGAGTAAGGTGATGAGGATAACAAAAAGAATAGGTGACGAAAGATTGGATATCAGATTGGAGGGGGAGAGTATGGAGGAGGTGAATGTATTCAGATATTTGGGAGTGGACATGTCGGCGGATGGGTCTATGAAGGATGAGGTGAATCATAGAATTGATGAGGGGAAAAGGGTGAGTGGAGCACTTCGGAGTCTGTGGAGACAAAGAACCTTGTCCATGGAAGTAAAGAGGGGAATGTATGACAGTATAGTTATACCAACGCTCTTATATGGGTGTGAAGCATGGGTGATGAATGTTGCAACGAGGAGAAGGCTGGAGGCAGTGGAAATGTCATGTCTGAGGTCAATGTGTGGTGTGAATATAATGCAGAGAATTCGGAGTTTGGAAATTAGGAGGAGGTGCGGGATTACCAAAACGATTGTCCAGAGAGCTGAGGAGGGTTTTGAGGTGGTTTGGACATGTAGAGAGAATGGAACGAGACAGAGTGACTTCGAGAGTGTATAAATCTGTAGTGGAGGAAGGCGGGGTAGGGGTCGGCCTAGGAAAGGTTGGAGGAGGGGTAAAGGAAGTTTTGTGTGCGAGGGCTTGGACTTCCAGCAAGCATATGTGAGCGTATTTGATAGGAGTGAATGGAGGCATATGGTTTTAATACTTGACGTGCTGTTGGAGTGTGAGCAAAGTAACATTTATGAAGGGATTCAGGAAACCGGCAGGCCGGACTTGAGTTCTGGAGATGGGAAGTACAGTGCCGGCACTCTGAAGGAGGAGTGTTAATGTTGCAGTTTTATAACTGTAGTGTAAAGCACCCTCTGGCAAGACAGTGATGGAGTGAATGATGATGAAAGTTTTCTTTTCGGGCCACCCTGCCTTGGTGGGAATCGGCCGATGTGTTAATAAAAAAAATAATATATATATATATATATATATATATATATATATATATATATATATATATATATATATATATATATATATATATATATATATATATATATATACATATAGTGAAGCAACTAGTAAGAGAGAGGTGAACGTTTATAAACTAAAGGAAGAGGCAGTTAGGGTAAGATATAAACAACTGATGGAGGACAAATGGGCTAGTGTGAGTAGGCAATGGGGTAGAAGTTCTATGGGGTAAGTTGAAGAATATAGAGTTAGTGTTCAGCAGAAGTTTGTGGTTATAGGAAAGTGGGTGCGGGAGGGAAGATGAGCGATTGGTGGAATGATGATGTAAAGAGAGTAGTAAGAGAGAAAAAGTTAGCATATGAGAGGTTTTTACAAAATGGAAATGATGAAAGGAGGGAGGAGTATATGGAGAGAAAAATAGAGGTTAAGAGAGTGGTGAAGCAATATAAAAAGAGAGCAAATGAGAGGGTGGGTGAGATGTTATCAATAAATACTGTTGTAAATAAGTACGATTTGGAGTGAGATTAATACGTTGAGAAAGCCTAGGGAACGAATGGATTTGATAGTTAAAAATAGGAGAGGAAAGTTATTAAATGGAGAGTTAGAGGTATAGGGAAGATGGAGGGAATATTTTGAGGAATTATTAAATGTTGATGAAGAATGGGAAGCTGTGATTTCACATTAATAACCCTGTGCATGCTACAGCTTGATGCTATCACACTAATAACCAGGTACATGCTACAGCATGATGCTATCACATTAATAATCAGGTGCATGCTACAGCGTGATGCTATCATATTAATAAATAGGTACATGCTACAGCATGATGCTATCACAATAATAACCAGGTGCATGTTAGAGCATGATGCTATCACATTAATAACCAGGTGGATGCTACAGTATGATGCTATCACATTAATAACCAGGTGCATGCTACAGCATGATGCTATCACATTAATAACCAGGTGCATGCTACAGCATGATGCTATCACATTAATAACCAGGTACATGCTACAGCATGATGCTATCACAATAATAACCAGGTGCATGTTAGAGCATGATGCTATTACATTAATAACCAGGTGGATGCTACAGTATGATGCTATCACATAATTAACCAGGTGCATGCTACATCATGATGCTATCACATTAATAACCAGGTGCATGTTACAGCATGATGCTATCATACTAATAACCAGGTGCATGCTACAGCATGATGCTATCATATCAATATAAGTGACATGTTGGACGTCTTGCCGGTGCAGTGACCAGCCACGGCTGGTCCCACCACTTTCCTGCCGGAGTCGCTGCTGCCCCACAACAGTGACATTCTCTTAATAGCTCTATTACGCCCGATATAATTATCTAATTATTTCGAAATTATACACAAAAGATTTAATTATCCTGCTGCATATATTCTATATAGGTGGTAGAGTAAATATTTATTGTTGAAATTTTAAAAATCTCATTAGAGTCAGGCTCGTAGATAATATGGGCAATTATCCTTAATGAGAAAGCAATTAGTATAATTACTGTAAGAGTTTCCGAGGATAATTATCACTGAGGAATAATGTTTAATATTAGGCTTAATCTGTAACGGGAAAAAATGTGTTATTTTTTGGGCCAAGTTTGTTTTATCTGGATAACAGAAGGCAGGTGAAGGTGGTGTAACCTGGAGCTACACTGTCACCTGTATAACAGAAGGCAGGTGAAGGTGGTGTAACCTGGAGCTACACTGTCACCTGTATAACAGAAGGCAGGTGAAGGTGGTGTAACCTGGAGCTACACTGTCACCTGTATAACAGAAGGCAGGTGAAGGTGGTGTAACCTGGAGCTACACTGTCACCTGTATAACAGAAGGCAGGTGAAGGTGGTGTAACCTGGAGCTACACTGTCACCTGTATAACAGAAGGCAGGTGAAGGTGGTGTAACCTGGAGCTACACTGTCACCTGTTTAACAGAAGGCAGGTGAATGTGGTGTAACCTGGAGCTACACTGTCACCTGTATAACAGAAGGCAGGTGAAGGTGGCGTAACCTGGAGCTACACTGTCACCTGTATAACAGAAGGCAGGTGAAGGTGGTGTAACCTGGAGCTACACTGTCACCTGTATAACAGAAGGCAGGTGAAGGTGGTGTAACCTGGAGCTACACTGTCACCTGTATAACAGAAGGCAGGTGAAAGTGGTGTAACCTGGAGCTACACTGTCACCTGTTTAACAGAAGGCAGGTGAATGTGGTGTAACCTGGAGCTACACTGTCACCTGTATAACAGAAGGCAGGTGAAGGTGGCGTAACCTGGAGCTACACTGTCACCTGTATAACAGAAGGCAGGTGAAGGTGGTGTAACCTGGAGCTACACTGTCACCTGTTTAACATAAGGCAGGTGAAGGTGGTGTAACCTGGAGCAACACTGTCACCTGTATAACAGAAGGCAGGTGAAGGAGGTGTAACCTGGAGCAACACTGTCACCTGTATAACAGAAGGCAGGTGAAGGTGGTGTAACCTGGAGCAACACTGTCACCTGTATAACAGAAGGCAGGTGAAGGTGGTGTAACCTGGAGCAACACTGTCACCTGTATAACAGAAGGCAGGTGAAGGTGGTGTAACCTGGAGCAACACTGTCACCTGTATAACAGAAGGCAGGTGAAGGTGGTGTAACCTGGAGCAACACTGTCACCTGTATAACAGAAGGCCGGTGAAGGTGGTGTAACCTGGAGCTACACTTTCACCTGTATAGCAGGAGGCAGGTGAAGGTGGTGTAACCTGGAGCTACACTGTCACCTGTATAGCAGGAGGCAGGTGAAGGTGGTGTAACCTGGAGCAACACAGCCACATGGTAGTTTTCATAACTAAATAGAGACAGGAAAAATTTCATCACTGAGGATAATACCTGCAGCACCAAATTATAAGAACATAAGAATGAAGGAACACTGAAGAAGGCCTACTGACCCACACAAGGCAGGTCCTCATCAAAACCACCACTAGCCAAAGCTAATCAAGAATTTACTCCCTTACCCACGACACCAATCACACCCAGCCCCTCCCACTCATATATTTGTCCAAACTTCCCAAGGTCCTAGCCTCGATTACCTGACGCAGAAGATTGTTCCACGCATTCACAACTCTGTTTGAAAACCAGTATACTTACCTATGTCACTTCTAAATCTAAATTGATTTAACTTAAATCCGTTATTTCTGGTTCTTACCTGATTCGATATCCTCAGGATCTTATTAATATCACATTTGTTTATGCCCATCATCCACTTATACACCTCGATGATATCTCCCCTCATTCTACGTCTCTCCAGAGAGTGAAGATTCAAGTCTCTAAGTCTATCTTCATACGGGAAATTTCTTATACAGTAAATCATTTTAGTCATCCTTGTCTGTATGTTCTCCAATGAATCCATGTCCATCCTGTAATAAGGAGACCAAAACTGAGCGGAATAATCTAAGTGAGACTTCACTAGTGATGTATAGAGCTGTTAAATAACTTTTGGACTTCTGTTACTTATACTTCTTGAAATAAATCTTAGTAATCTGTTAGCCTTATTGCGCACACTTAGGCACTTTTGTCTTGGCTTAAGATTTCTGCTTACCATGACTCCCAAGTCTTTTTCACATTCTGTATGATCAAGCTCTACTTCACCTAGTTTATAACTTCGAGGGTTATTTTCATTATCAAGGACTGATAATGAAAATAACCATCATCTGCCACTTTCAGACCAAGACATTAATTTGTCTAAATCTTCCTGGAGTTCACTGGTATCCTCCTCAGAATGAATCATACGGCCTATTTTTGTATCATCAGCAAATTTCCTCATGTCACTTGCAATTCCTTTATCAAGGTCATTAATGTAAATTATGAACAACAGTGGGCCAAAAATTGATCCTTGTTGGACGCCATTATTGACCGGTCCCCAATCAGATTTGACCCCATTAATGGAAACTCTGCTTTTTATTGGTAAGCAATGCCTCTATCCATGCTAAAACTTTACCTCCTATACCATGAGCTGCCATTTTTCTTTAGAGGATTTTGTGAGGTACTCTATGGAAGGTGTTACTGAAATAAAATTAAGCAATATCATATTTTGTTTATCACTATCTCCTGTCTCAAATGCTTTATTAAAGAATGCCAGTAATTTTGTCAGGCAGGAACGACCTCTCATGAACCTATGCTGAGACTCGTTAATCAAATTATGCTCATCAAGATGACTTCTAATAACATCAGCTATAATTGATTCCAATTATAGATATCAGGTTTATTGGACGGTAATTTGATGAAATGGACTTATCCCCTGATTTAAATATAGGAACTACATTAGCCATCTTCCACATCTCTGGCGCAACACCAGTTTGGATGGAAGCATTAAACACTCTCGTTAATGGTTGACTAAGTTCCATCTTGCATTCTTTAGGTCCCGGGGACTTGTTTTCTTTCAGTTTATCTATCTGTTTGATAACCACGTCCCTCGTGACAGTAATATTAGTTAATTTGAATTCTTCAGGAACTGAATAATTGTTAATTGCTGGAATCTCTTTTAAAATAATCATTAAATAGAAAACACATTCCAGTTCGTCATGAGTCAGCTGTACATTCCCAATTTTCAGCGGTCCTACTTTTTTTCCTCGCCTTCGTCCTATACATTTGAAAGAACCATTTTGGATTGGATTAGTCTTTGGTTCATTAGCAACCTTTATTTCATAGTCACGTTTAGCCTTTCTGATCCATTTTTTACTTCTCTTTTAAACTGAACATCTTGGTCAATAAGATTAACATCTCTTCTGATGCGCCTATAAATTCCTCTTTTCTCTCCTACTAGATATTTTATCCTCCTGTTCATCTATTTGGGATCGTTATTATTTTACCTAATTTCTCTATGGGGAATATATATATATATATATATATATATATATATATATATATATATATATATATATATATATATATATATATATATATATATAAATATGTCGTGCCGATTAGGTAAAACTGGTCTATTAGCAAGAACTCATCTAAAATTAAGTTCTTTCTAAAATTTTCTCTTATACGTTTAAATATATATTTTTTTCATTTATGTTAATGTAAGAATTTATAATTTTGTACAAAGAGAAACTTTGAAAACCTACCTAACCTTATTACAACAAGCGCAATTTATTTTAGCCTAACCCAACTAAATATATTTTAGATACGTTAACATTAATTTAATAATAAACAAACACAATGAAATATATTTTTTTCGTTATGTTCAGAATGATTTTGGCGAAATTATTGCATACACAAATTTTCACTTGTCTTATATGGCAAGGTGAGCGCTGCTATTTAAGCCAAAATCGCAAGTTTTACCTACTCGGCACGACATATATATATATATATATATATATATATATATATATATATATATATATATATATATATATATATATATATATATATATATATATATATATATATATATATATATATATATATATAATGGGGTCCACCTCTGGTACAAATTGTGGGACCTATAGCCTCGGAGAAGTGGATAAAAAGGCTTCAAGGAAGAATATTTGGATTTCTTCCTGATGCCATTTGAATATTCCACTTCTCCTACCACCCCATCTTTTAATTTTTTTTTTACCAATAGGTATGTTTTATTACATAATATGGTACAAAAGATTTGAGAGATACATTAGCCATCTTCCACATCTCTGGCGCAACACCAGTTTGGATGGAAGCATTAAACACTCTCGTTAATGGTACATTATTAAGAAAAAAATCATAAATGCAGATTCCTTCGTAATCGTAAGTATGATCATCGTCAAAAAAATCATCAACAAGATTACCGCAGTCGAGATTAGACAGCTGTTCCGTAAGTCCACTATAATCGGCAGAACGAAAATTAGGGGCTTTTACCGTATTATCCCTATTCTCGTACTCCCAGTTATTAAAAGTAATGGATTTGTGATCACTTGGGCCAAGCTTTTCAGTGATCTCCAGATTATTTACGAGGGTTTCTTTATTTGACAAGACTAGTCGAGCAAATTATTACCTCTGGTAACACACTGCTTCAGAAAACACTCCTGAACTACTTCCAGGAAGTCACTGGACTCCAGATTACCAGTCAAAGAAGTCCAGTCAATTTGACTGGATAACACCTGCAGCACCACCACCACCGTGGATAACACCTGCAACACTACCACCACCGTGGATAACACCTGCAACACTACCACCACCGTGGATAACACCTGCAACACTACCACCACCGTGGATAACACCTGCAACACTACCACCACCGTGGATAACACCTACAACACTACCACCACCGTGGATAACACCTGCAGCACTACCACCACCGTGGATAACACCTGCAGCAGTACCACCACCACTGAGGATAACACCTGCAGCACCACCACTGGTGAAAACACCTGCAGCACAACCACCGCTGAGGACAACACTTGCAGCACCACCACCGCTGATGAAAACACCTGCATCACAACCATCATTACTGAGGATAACACCTGCAGCACTACCAACACTGAGGATAACACCTGTACCAGAACCACCACTGATGAAAGCATCTGCAGCAGGACTACTACTGAGGATAACACCTGCACCACCACCACCGCCACTAATGAAAATACCTGCAGCAGCACCACCACTAAGGATAACACCTGCAGCACAACCACTACCGAGAAAAACACCTTCAGAACCACAAACACTGAGGATAATACCTGCAGCAACACCACCCATGAGGATAACACCTGCAGCAACACCACCACTGATGAAAACACCTGCAGCAGCACCACCACTGAGGACAACACCTGCAGCAGGAGCAGCACCACCACCACCACTGATAAAAACACCTGCAACACTACCAACACTGATGGTAACACCTGCAACACAACCACTACCGGGGATAACACCTGCAGCACCACCACTGAGGATAACACCTGCAACACAACCACTACTGAGGATAACACCTGCAGCATGACCACTGATGAAAACATCTGCAGCAGCACCACTACTAAGGATAACACCTTCAGCACCTCCACCATCACTGATGAAAACATCTGCAGCACCACCTCCACCGAGGACAAGACCTGCAGAACCACAACCACTGAGGATAAAACCTTCAGCATCACCACCATCACTGAGGATAAAACCTTCAGCATCACCACCATCACTGAGGATAAAACCTTCAGCATCACCACCATCACTGAGGATAACACCTTCAGCATCACCACCATCACTGAGGATAAAACCTTCAGCATCACCACCATCACTGAGGATAAAACCTTCAGCATCACCACCATCACTGAGGATAACACCTTCAGCATCACCACCATCACTGAGGATAACACCTTCAGCATCACCACCATCACTGAGGATAACACCTTCAGCATCACCACCATCACTGAGGATAACACCTTCAGCATCACCACCATCACTGAGGATAACACCTTCAGCATCACCACCATCACTGAGGATAACACCTTCAGCATCACCACCATCACTGAGGATAACACCTGCATCACCACTACCATCACTGAGAATAACACCTTCAGCATCACCACCATCACTGAGGATAACACCTGCATCACCACCACTACTGAGGATAACATCTGCAGCACCACCACCACCATCGAGGATAACATCTGCAGCACCAGATGAAGGTCTCTTCACAAAATTCAATTTCAATAACAAAAACATACAATGGGAACAAGTCAACCATGTCCTAAATGAAACAAGCTGGGAAGATATCCTAAACAACACGGATCCGAATCTTTGCCTCGAAAAAATGAACTCTGTGGTACTTGAGATCTGCTCAAGACACATTCCATTAAGAAAAAGAAAGAGAAGATGTAAACTAGAAAGAGAGAGACGCTCCCTATACAGAGGAAGGCGAAGAGTCACAGAGCTGCTGAGAGGAGCCAATATATCTGAAACACAAAGGGAGGCACTGGTCAATAAAATTGCAAATATCGAACTTAAGCTGAAGAAATCTTACAGGAGACAAGAATCTCAGGAAGAACTAAAAACCATAATGGAAAATGAAAAAAAAACTTCTCTTATGCCAAATCTAAGGAAAAAAACAGCATCCAGTATTGGGCCCCTGCTTAGGCGGGATGGGACATACACAGATGACAGCCAAGAAATGAGCGAGATATTACAGTCCCAGTACGACTTAATGTTCAGCGAGCCGCTGCCCAGACTAAGGGTCGACAATCCAAATGAATTCTTTATGAACGAGACCCAAAATTTGCTCATCTCAGAAATCTCGGATATTATCCTAACTCCACAAGATTTTGAAAAGGCAATAAATGACATGCCTATGCACTCTGGCCCAGGCCCAGACTCATGGAACTCCGTGTTCATCAAGAATTGCAAGAAGCCCCTGTCGCGTGCCTTCAGCATTCTATGGAGAGGGGTCATCCCACACACAATAAAAACAACAAACATAGCCCCACTCCACAAAGGTGGCAATAAAGCAATTGCAAAGAACTACAGACCGATAGCACTAACATCCAATATCATTAAAATCTTTGAGATGGTTCTAAGAAGCAAGATCGCCAACCACCTAGATACCCATCAATTATACAACCCAGGGCAACACGGGTTTAAAGCAGGTCGCTCCTGCCTGTCCCAGCTACTAGACTACTATGACAAGGTTCTAGATGCTGTAGAGGATAAACAAAATACAAATGTAGTATACACAGACTTTGCAAAAGCTTTGACAAGTGTGACCATGGTGTAATAGCGCACAAAATGTGTGATAAAGGAATGTCAGGAAAAGTTGGTAGATGGATCTATAACTTCCTGACAAATAGAACACAAAGAGTAATAGTAAACAGAGTAAAGTCTGAGGCAGCTACGGTGAAAAGCTCTGTTCCACAAGGCACAGTACTCGCTCCCATTCTATTCCTCATCCTCATTTCTGACATAGACAGAGATGTAAGCCATAGATCCGTGTCTTCCTTTGCGGATGACACCCGGATTGCTATGACAGTGACCTCCATCGAAGACACCGCAAGACTCCAAGCGGACATCAACTAAATCTTCATATGGGCCACTCAAAACTATATGAAGTTAAACGAGGAGAAATTTCAACTTCTCAGATATGGAAAACTTGAGGAAATTAAAAATGTATCAGGGTATACGACAAATTCTAACCATACAATAGAGCGAAAAAGTAATGTGAAGGACCTGGGAGTGATAATGTTAGAGGATCTCGCCTTCAAAGACCACAACAATGTATCTACCGCTTCTCCTAGGAAAATGATAGGATGGACAATGAGAATCTTCAAAATTAGGGACGCCAAGCCTATGATGATTCTCTTCAAATCTCTTGTTGTCTCTAGGCTGGAACACTGCTGTACACTAACGGCCCCCTTCAAGGCTGGTGACATTGCTGGCCTGGAGAGTGTACAAAGAACTTTCACGGCACACATAATTACGATAAGGCACCAAAATTACTGGGAACGGCTGAAGGTCTTTGATCTGTATTCCCTGGAACGCAGGCGAGAGAAATACATGATAATTTACACTTGGAAGGTCCTGGAGGGATTGGTACCAAACTTGCACACGAAAAACACTCCCTATGAAAGCAAAAGACTCGGCAGGAGATGCAACATTTTCCCAATGAAAAGCAGGGGCACCACGAGCACATTAAGTGTCCGTAGCCCAAGACTGTTCAACTGCCTCCAAGCATACTTAAGGGGGATTACCAATAGACCCATTGCTGTTTTCAAGAAGGCACTGGACAGGCACCTAAAGTCAGTGCCTGACTAACCGGGCTGTGGTTCGTACGTCAGTTTGCGTGCTGCCAGCAGTAACAGCCTGGTTGATCAGACCTTGATCCACCATGAGGCCTGGTCTCAGACCGAACTGCGGGTTCGTTGACCGCCGAAACCTTCTCCAGGTAAACTCCAGGTAAACCACCACCACCACCACCACTGAGGATAACACCTGGAGCTCCACCACCACTCAGTATATCACCTGCAGCACCACGGCTGTTTACAACACCTGCATTACCACCACCACTAGATATAACACCTGGAGCACCACCACCACTGAGTATATCACCTGCAGCACCACGGCTGTTTACAACACCTGCATTACCACCACCATTAGATATAACACCTGGAGCACCACCACCACTGAGTATAACACCTGCAGCCACCACTGAGGATAACACCAGCACTACAACAACAGAACCTGCTACTCTGAAATCGAGGGTCAAACCTTGCGTCTCACCACTGAGACCACAAGCACTACCACAGAGAGGCAACACTACACATGATAGACAACACCTGCAACACTACACATGATAGACAACACCTGCAACACTACACATGATAGACAACACCTGCAACACTACACATGATAGACAACACCTGCAACACTACACATGATAGACAACACCTGCAACATTACACATGATAGACAACACCTACAACACTACACATGATAGACAACACCTGCAACACTACACATGATAGACAACACCTGCAACACTACACATGATAGACAACACCTGCAACACTACACATGATAGACAACACCTGCAACACTCCACATGATAGACAACACGTGCAACATTACACATGATAAACAACACCAGCAACACAACACATGATAGACAACACCTGCAACACTAACCGTGAGTGACAACACCTGCAACACTACCCTTAAGTGACAACACTTGCAGAACTGCCCATGAGAGAACACCTACAACACTACACATGATAGACAACACCTAAAACACTACCAGTGAGTGACAACACCTGAAACACTTCAACTGATAGACAACACCTGCAACACTACTACTGAAAGACAACACCTGCAACAGTACCCGTGATTGAAAACACCTGCAGCAGTACCTATGACAGACAACACCTGCAAGACTACCCGTGATAGGAAACACCTGCAAGACTACCCGTAAAAGGAAACACCTGCTTCAGTACACGATAGACAACACTTGCAACACCATCCATGATAGAAAACATCTGCATCAGTACCCATGATAGACAACATCTGCAACACTACCCGTGAGAGACAACACCTTCAACACTATCCGTGAGACAACACCTGCAACACTACACATGATAAACAACACCTGCAACACTACCCTTGAAAGACAACACCTGCAACACCGTGCCCCGTTGCCTGGTGGCAAAAGCTCTCGCTTTACACGGCGAGGGTCCGGGTTCGATTCCCGGCGAAGAGGTGGAAACATCGGACATGTTTCCTTACACCTGTTGTCTATGTTCACCCATCAGTAAAATGGGTACCTGGGTGTTAGTCGACTGGTGTGGGTCGCATCCTGGGACAAAACTGACCTAATTCACCCGAAATGCTCAGCATAACAAGAGGCTTTCTATATAGTAGTATGTCATTGATGTCAGCTAGGCCTGTATACCTTGTACATGTACTTGTAGTAAATAAAGATATTATTATTAAAGCTCCATGAGTTTTACGTTTCTCGGTAATGGATAAGTTTATATTAATGCATTAATTCATCAGTTGTCCTGGCAACACTGCTGTTACACTACGTGGTGGTGTCCTGGCAACTCTGCTGCCACACTACGTGGTGGTGTTCTGGCAACTCTGCTGCTACACTACGTGGTGGTGTCTTGGCAACACTGCTGCCACTCCACGTGATGGTGTCCTGGCAACACTGTTGCCACACCACGTGATAGTGTCTTGGCAACAGTGCTGCTGCCACACAACGTGAATGTATGCTGGCAACAATGCTACCACACCACGTGATTGTGTCCTGGCAACATTGCTGCTATATCACGTGATAATGTCCTGGCAACACTGCTGCTGCCATACCACGTGATG
Source organism: Cherax destructor (assembly GCA_009830355.1). Classification (NCBI taxonomy): domain Eukaryota; kingdom Metazoa; phylum Arthropoda; class Malacostraca; order Decapoda; family Parastacidae; genus Cherax; species Cherax destructor. The sequence continues at coordinate 56,321 of WNWK01006852.1, forward strand.
GTGGCCTTGCAACACTGTTGATCAGGGTCGTTTTGGCCAAGTCTTAATTACGTACACTGTTGATCAGAGTCCTTTCTTGACTAAGTCTTAATTATGTACACTGTTGATCAGAGTCGTTCTTAGCTAAGACTTAATTATATACACTGTTGATCAGAGTCGTTTTGGCTGTCTTAATTATGTTCACTGTTGATCAGAGTCGTTCCTGGCTAAGACTTAATTATATACACTGTTGATCAGAGTCGTTTTGGCTGTCTTAATTATGTTCACTGTTGATCAGAGTCGTTCCTGGCTAAGACTTAATTGTATACACTGTTGATCAGAGTCATTCTTGGCTAATAATTATTTACACTGTTGATCAGAGTATTTCTTGGCTAAGTCTTAATTATATACAGAGTATTAAATGTGCCGCTACATTCTTTGACATACTCTTAAATTTCAGAGTAACGTTGTTTTATTAAACCAAACATATAATTAGGAATACCGTATTATTTAATATATTACAAGATTATTAACTGTTATGTAATAAAAATTAATACAGATATTTTATGGGTATGGGAACGTTTTAAATATTTGTTATTAAAGCTAATTCGCTGGAATAATGAAAGCTACACAAATAAACAAATTTTTATCTCAACAAACAAGGGTATGGGTGGTGTTAGAACCCATGGCAAGTGACTCGTGAAACTGCAGCTGGCCCAGTGTGTAAGCCACTGGCCTGGAGTTACACGACTCACTTGTCATGGGTTCTAACACCACCCGTACCCTGGTTTGTTTGCTGTCGAGTCATTACAATTTCGTGAGTCTTTGTCTCAACTAGCAGTGTCCACTGCATCATGTTAAGCCAGCCTTAAAACAAGCGCTGTCCATTGTACGATGTTAAGCCAGTCTTAAAATACCACTGTCCACTGTATCATGTTAAGCCAGTCTTAAAACTAGCGTTATAAACTGTTCTATGGTGTAAACCTTGGTAATAAATACAGACAAGTTGGTTTAGAAAGACACGTAAGCAAACACAATGACATATTTTTTTAAAAAACGTTTCGGTCCTGGACCTTGTTCACTTCTAGAAGTGAACAAGGTCCCAGGACTGAAACGTTTTCTAATAAATACATCATAGTGTTTGCTTACGTGTCTTTCTAAACAGACTGTACTATGCTGCCCTAATAACATTTCTCAACTAGGAGTGTGTTTGTATTCCCTAATGTTAGCATGGGATCCACTTTTATCGCAGATGAGTATAACAATATACCTAATTGAGTGAATCTTATTAGGTCTGCATGGTGCTTTGAATAATGAACTTATTTCCCATGGAAGGTCTAACTTCAGTTCTGCGAGCTGATTATTATCATGTTATTACGATTTGGCCAGCCGAAGGTGGCTTCCAGCTCCATTTCTTGTGACTTAATGCATTCGGGAAGCGTATTCCTCAAGCACAAGATTAAAACATAAATAGAAACAATTAGGAGCTTTGAGACGACGCGGGCGGAGAGGAACTGGCTGTCACCTAGAACTCACAGGCAAGGACTCACAAAGGGTAAGGGGAAAATGAGAATAGGTGAATAGGCAGAGGAGAGGAAAAACTGTAGCAAAACACAAGAGCCAGGACCACACCCAGCGACAAAGACTTTGCGTGGCATGGACTCTTCAAGACTATAAAACTGGTCGGGCAAAGGCAGCTGAAGGTCGGACCGTGTGGAGGCTCTAGGCTTCTCACTCTACACAGAGATGGACGTCTATGGTATTATTCCACACTTTATATCTGTAAAAGGATATATGAGTGCGTATATATACCAGAGAGCTGGCTTTGTTCCTCTGCTGGTAATCTTTTAGCTATATCTGCCCCTACTGATATCTTCATTCCGTTTTATAAGTTAAGCGATTCGCTAATTATTACACTGGCCATCACTCATTTTCTGGCCAATGATATTACACTGATTTTAGGGTAAGTTTGTGGTGCTGACATTGGCTTTGCTTGATTGACTCTATTTTTTTTTATAAATTAGGTATCCCATTGAAACACATAAAAGATGTGAAAAATATATTGATCAAGCTGGCTTGTTTACAAATCGCATTTAAATTATTTTTTTAGAACAAGCAAGCAAGACGTTTACCATCTTCAGATCACACATAAACATATTTTGCTCATGATAGCAAAGTTTCTGCCAGACCATTTTGATATTTTCGTATTCTTCAAGTTTTGTTGAGTGAGCAATTGGAAAAGTTGCATTGTACGATAAGACATATTTCAAGCTTCTAATGGGGGTGTCTATAAACAGCCGCCAGTCTCCTGGTCGATATTCAAGTCTCATTCGAAGATAAAGTCCAGGGACGTTACTGCAATATACCAGCGCTGTATGAGCCTAGTGGGTTTAGGCCTTGGTTTTGATTATAATAATAATAACAATATTGCAGTTTACAAGATCATTATCTTAGCTGAAGTAAGGAAGGAGTTCAATCTTGTCTGATAAGCTGTTATTTTAACTTCTTGTTGTACATGGTTCTTTTCTTTTAGTCTGGATGCTAAAAGTTCAGATGCTTCCTTTGACAGACTGAGGTCACATATCAGATCATTGAATTGGTCTTGGGATGAACTGCCGGGGCATTGAAATGTTTACTTCACATTCACTTCCTCTGCTATCACCTGTGTTACATCCTAAACCCTGAGTTTCTTATCTGACAATGGAAGGTCAGGCAGTGTTGTAAACACTGGCATGGGAACGTCTTCGCTCTATGGCGCAGGTCTCCTTGCTGACTCCAAATCAGGATATTCCCACTTGACTTTTAAACTGTATCAATTGAAAACTTTCACATTCACCATACAGAAATAAAACTCGTCGTGGTGGTTTTTCGGCTCTCCACGCCATAGGCCCACCCAAGTTTAAACTTTTCCTTTGCCTATTTTCCGATTGTCGTAATCATTCTACACAGGTTTTGCAAACCATATGGGGAACCCAAGACTTGTCTTGTTAATAATAATAATAATAATAATAATAATAATAATAATAATAATAATAATAATAATAATAATAATAATAATAATAATAATAATAATAATAATACTTTATTTAGACACAGTACAATGATACATAGTTGGGTAGACATGATACATAGGTATTAATGAGATGTACATGCCAAAAGCCCCTAATATGCTGTGCATTGCGGGCATTCTCCAAACACCACTCCAGAATAAACCAAGATAACCTTCTTTTACAAAATCAGTGATTTTTTTTTTTTTGGGCATAATAGCCAAAAATGTAACAAAAAGCATTGAGATTGTTTAAGCAAACTCTTCGTGAAGAACTCATATTTCTCTGGAAAAATAACAAAATAAAGGTTACAATATTTTCACGTGGTCATTGTTGATAAAATTCCTTTCGTTAAATAGTAATTTAATTAAAAATAAAATTGTAATCTTTATTAAAACTGTCTGTATATAGAAATTGTCACTTCATATACATATACACGTGTTATGGTTACGTTCCCTGTTAATTGAGGGTAGGAATGTAATATCTCACATACTAGAGCCAATCTGAAAACCCCACTGCCATTTTCGAATTCAGCAACACCAAAATACCCTAATTACCTTCAAATATCTTTGGCAACGACATTTTTATTTTGTTGACCAGTGTTATAATATAACAACGTCTAGGTAATAAAACTAATATTTCTTGTCGCACATATTTATAGATCTCAGTGTGAAACAGTGACGTCCTCAACCCAGACGGAACTTGTGGCGTGACTTAATTAACGACTGCACATAACTGACTGTCGTGTCTCCCACACACAACTAATTTGTCTCTGGAACCTTATTACATTGTCTTTCAGTTCAGCCTAAAGACACGAGAACGCATCATTCTTTTATAATCCAACGTCTGTCTTAACCAGCTTTTGTTACTAAGCTAAGCAACTGTGTCTCTGACGTGACGCGTGTGTCCTGGCTGTAAGCTTTTGTCTAGCTCCGTCGCCATGACCGGGGCTCAGTTTATATGCGAAAAATACTGCAGAGCATCCGAAACTATTTATGAATGAACTGCATGCTATGAATTTGGAATGATTTAGGCTCTTTAATCTAAATCTGACTTTATGCAGCCTAAACATATTTCGTTTCTTAGGATCGGTTCTCCATTTCCATGTGTATAATATAAAGGATTTGGATATCAGAGTTTCTATGACATCATTGAGTTAAGACTTGCTGTTAGCCACGTCAAACAGTGACGAAAAATTAATGTATGGGGTTCTGTCCTCTGACCATAAACGGTCACTGTTTATTTCTCTCAGCCACTGTCTCAGGGAAACCCGGCCCGACACATTTCACATATATTATATCAAATTTCACCCCCTACTATCTGTTGCTAGTCTTACAACATTGCATAGCTCCTGAAGACGTACAAATAGAGCGAAAGATCTTGAACTAAAGATTTCCATTCTCGTGTGGTTTGCTCTGTATATATATATATATATATATATATATATATATATACAAACGTCGGCCGCTTCCCACCGAGGCAGGGTGGCCCAAAAGGAAAAACGAAAGTTTTTATCCTTTTACATTTAGTAATATATACAGGAGAAGGGGTTACTAGCCCCTTGCTCCCTGCATTTTAGTCGCCTCTTACGATATGCATGGCTTACGGAGGAAGAATTCTGTTCCACTTCCCCATGGAGATAAGAGGAAATAAGAACAAGAACTAGTAAGAAAATACGTAGAAAATAACCCAGAGGGGTGTGTATATATATGATTGTACATGAATGTGTAGTGTGACCTAAGTGTAAGTAGAAGTGGCAAGATGTACCTGAAATCTTGCATGTTTATGAGACAAACAAGACACCAGCAATCCTACCATCATGTAAAACAATTACAGGCTTTCGTTTTACACTCACTTGGCAGGACGGTAGTACCTCCCTGGGTGGTTGCTTTCTACCAACTGGTCAATTAACAAGAACTCATTTAAAATTAAGTCCTTTCTAAAATTTTCTCTTATACGTTTAAAGGTATATTTTTTTCATTTATGTTAATGTAAAAATTTATAATTTTGTACCAAAAGAAACTTGGAAAACGTACCTAACCTTATTATAACAAGCACAATTTAATTTAGCTAACCCAACTAAATATATTTTAGCTACGTTTACGATAATTTAATAATAAACAAACACAATGAAATATATTTTTTTCGTTAAGTTCAGAATGATTTTGGCGAAATTTTTGCATACACAAATTTTCGCTTGTCTTGTATGGCAAGAAGAGCGTTGCTATTTAAGCCAAAATCGCCAGTTTTACCTAATCGGCACGACATATATATATATAGTGAAGGCTTACCCAGCCCTGTCAGATCTAAGTAAGTATTTGACAAGGTTGGCTCCTTATGGAAATAAATGATGGAAAACATATTAAACATGAGAAGATAAACACTTTTATTTTAATAATTCAGGCAATAATATAAAAAAAATAAACATGAAATTTAATCCTATTTGAAGAAAAATGAAAAATGAAATATATAAATAATACGTGATTCAAACCTAATTTATTTACAGATGTTGGGTGTAGAATGATGTTGTGTCGATGTTCTTGACACAGAACTTTGAATGATTCTTGGAACTCAAAGCCGTTGTTGATGATGTGGGGGGAGAGACACAGCTGGATGTGACTAAACAAACGAAGGTTTCCACAAGATATTAAGTAACCAGTCAAGGCACCAGGAACGCTGGTGTAGTCACCACTTGGAGAGTGATGTGTAGCTGAATTAAGTGTAGTTGCCTGGGTGGTTGGCTACAGGTGGAAGGGTGGGAGTCGGACCAGTGTAGGTAGGTAGGTCTAGCGACGTCTCCATCAAACGTATTTTGCATGTTCTGGATAACCCTAGCCAACAGTCAAGGCTAGAATGAAAAACAACAGTTACACACCACTCGATAAATCACTCACACGATGGGAGTACGGCCTTTAAAAGAAAGGGTGAGGATTAAACAATTGATTTGGCTGAAAATTCAACTCAAGGAAGGAATAACTAAATTCCAAAACCCAATATAAGAGAAAAGCTCTAAAGACAAACAATCCCTAAATAAATTAGACAGGAGCAGAACGAACATTTACAGATGCATTGTGAGCTGCTAGTCAAGTGATTATCCACAGGTTGGAGACGATCACGTCACGTTGCTTAAATAGCAACGTTCTTCTTGCCGTATTAGGCAAACAAAAATTTGTGTATGCAATAATTTAGAAAAATTCGTTTTGACCCAAAAGAAAAAAAAAATTCATTGTGTTTGTTAATTATTAAATTATTGTAAACTTATCTAAAATATATTTAGTTGGATAAGGACAAATTAACGGTTTTAATAAGGTTAGGTAAGTTTCCTAAGAATCTTTTGGTAGACAGTAACCACCCAGGGAGGTACTACTGTAATGCCAAGTGAGTGTAGATTTCAGGTACGTCTTGCTACTTCTACTTACACTTAGGTCACACTACACATACACGTACACATTTATGTATACACACTCATCTGAGTTTTCTTTGATTTTATCTTAATAGTTCTTGTTCGTAATACTTTTCCTTTCATATCCATGGGGAAGTGGAATAAGAATCTTTCCTCGGTAAGCCATGCTTGTTGTAAAAGTCAACTAAAATGACGGGAACAATGGGCTAGTAACCCGTTTTCCTGTATAGATTTACTAAAAAGAAAAAGAAGAAAACCGTCAAAGTGGGATGTTTGAATGTGCGTGGATGTTGTGCGAATGATAAGAAAGAGATGATTGTAGATGTTATGAATGAAAAGAAGCTGGATGTCCTGGCTTTAAGTGAGACAAAGCTGAAGGGGGTAGGAGAGTTTCAGTGGGGAGAAATAAATGGGATTAGCTCTAACTAATGAAGGAGTGGCAATAATGTTGAATAATCAGTTACGGCAGGTAAAGATGGAGTGTAAATGTATAAATTCAAGGATTATGTGGAGTAAAATAAAGGTTGGATGTGAAAAGTGGATTATAGTAAGTGTTTATGCACCTGGAGAAGAGAGAAGTATAGAGGAGAGAGAGAGATTTTGGGAAATGTTGAGTGAGTGTGTGGGGAGTTTTGAACCAAGTGAGAGAGTAATTGTGGTTGTGGGTAAAAATGTTGTGGAGGGAGTAGTAGGTAAATTTGGGGTACCAGGGGTAAATGTAAATGGGGTACCGTTAATTGAGCTATGTGTAGAAAGAGGTTTGGTAATAAGTAATACATATTTTATGCAAAAGAGGATAAATAAATATACAAGGTATGATATAGCACGTAATGAAAGTAGTTTGTTAGATTATGTATTGGTGGATAAACGGTTGATTGGTAGGCTTCAGGATATACATGTTTATAGAGAAGCAATGGATATATCAGATCATTATTTAGTTGTAGCTACAGTTAGAGTAAAAGGTAGATGGGACAAAAAGAAAATGGCAACAGCAAGTAAGAGAGAGGTAAAAGTGTATAAACTAAGGGAGGAGGAAGTTAGGGTGAGATATAAGCAACTATTGACAGAAAGATGGGCTATTGCAAGTATGAGTAGTAGGGGTTGAAGAGAGTTGGGAGAGTTTTAAAAATGCAGTATTAGAATGTGGGGCAGAAGTTTGTGGCTATAGGAGGGTGGGTGCAGGAGGAAAGAGGAGTGAGTGGTGGAATGAAGAAGTAAAGGGTGTGATAAAAGAAAAAAGGTAGCTTATAAGAGCAGAGTATATGGATAGTAAAAGAAAGGTGAAGAGAGTGGTGAGAGAGTGCAAAATGAGAGCAGATGAAAGAGTGGGAGAGGCTCTGTCAAGAAATTTTGCTGAAAACAAGAAATATTTTTGGAGTGAGATAAACAAGTTAAGAAAGTCTAGGGAACGAATGGATTTGTCAGTTAAAAACAGAGTAGGGAAGTTAGTAGATGGGGAGCTGGAGGTATTGGGTAGATGGCGGGAATATTTTGAGGAACTTTTTAATGTCAATGAAAAAAGGAGGCGGTAATTTCATGCACTGGCTATGGAGGAATAACATCGTTTAGGAGTGAAGAAGAGCAGGATGTGAGTGTGGGGGAGGTGCGTGAGGCATTACGTAGAATGAAAGGAGGTAAAGCAGCTGGAACTTACGGGATCATGACAGAAATGTTAAAAGCAGGGGATATATAGTGTTGGAGTGGTTGATATTTTTGTTTAATAAATGTATGAAAGAGGGGAAGGTATCTAGGGATTGGCATAGAACATGTATAGTTCCTTTATATAAAGGGAAGGGGGATAAAAGAGATTGTAAGAATTGTAGGGAAATAAATTTACTGAGTATACCAGGTAAAGTGTACGGTAGGGTTATTATTGAAAGAATTAGAGGTAAGATAGAGAGTACGATTGCAGATGAGCAAGGAGGCTTTAGAGTGGGTAGGGGATGTGTAGATCAAGTGTTTACATTGAAGCATATATGTGAACAGTATTTAGATAAAGGTAGGAAAGTTTTCATTGCATTTATGGATTTAGAAAAAGCATATGATAGAGTGGATAGGGGAGCAATGTGGCAAATGTTGCAAGTGTATGGAATATGTAGTAAGTTACTGAATGCTGTAAAGAGTTTTTATGAGTATAGTGAGGCTCAGGTTAGGGTGTGTAGGAGAGAGGGAGATTACTTCCCGGTAAAAGTAGGTCTTAGATAGGGATGTGTTAAGTCACTATGGTTGTTTAATATATTTATAGATGGGGTAGTAAAAGAAGTAAAGACTAGGATGTTGGGAAGAGGAGTGGAATTAAATTATGGGGAATTAAATGCAAAATGGGCGTTGACAGTTACTTTTTGCTGATGATACTGTGCTTATGGGAGATTCTAAAGAAAAGTTGCAAAGGTTAGTTGACGAGTTTGGGAGGGTGTGTAAAGGTAGAAAGTTGAAAGTGAACATAGATAAGAGTAAGGTGATGAGGGTATCAAACGATTTAAATAAAGAAAAATTGGATATTACATTGGAGAGAGGGATTATGGGAGTTGACTTGTCAGTAGATGGGTTTATGAAGGATGAAGTTAACCACAGAATTGATGAAGAAAAAAAGTGAGTGGTGTGTTGAGGTATCTGTGGAGACAAAAAACGTTATCCATGGAGGCAAAGAAGGGAATGTACGAAAGTATGGGTGTGAAGCATGGGTTGCAAATGTTGCAGCGAGGAGGCAGCTGTAGGCAGTGGAGATGTCCTGTCTAAGGGCAATGTGTGGTGTAAATATTATGCAGAAAATTTGGAGTGTGGAAATTAGGAGGAGGTGTGGAGTTACTAAAAGAATTTGTCAGAGGGCTGAAGAGGGGTTGTTGAGGTGGTTTGGTCATTTAGAGAGAATGGATCAAAGTAGAATGACTTGGAGAGTGTATAAATCTGTAGGGGAAGGAAGGCGGGGTAGGGGTCGTCGTAGAAAAGGTTGGAGGGAGGGGGTAAAGGACTTTTTGTGGGTGAGGGGCTTGGACTTCCAGCAAGCATGTGTGAGCGTGTTAGTTAGGAGTGAATGGAGACGAATGGTTTTTGGGACCTGATGAGCTGTTGGAGTGAGCCGGGTAATATTTTGTGAAAGGATTCAGGGAAACCAGTTAATTGATTTAGTTGGACTTGAGTCCTGGAAATGGAAGTACAATGCCTACACTTTAAAGGAGGGGTCTGGGATAGTGACAGCTGGGAGGGACTATTCTCAGCTGTCGTATCTGAGCGCCTCTGCAAAGACAGTGATTATGTATGAGTGAGGTGAAAGTCTTGAATGATGATGAAAGTTTCTTCTTTTTGGGGATTTTCTTTCTTTTTGGGTCACAATGCCTCGGTGGGAGACAGCTGACTTTTCGAAAAAATAAATGTAAAAAAATGTATATTTATATGTATAAGAGAAAATTTTAGAAAGGACTTAATTTTAAACGAGATCTTGCTAATTGACCAGTTTTACCTATTATTAATATAGGGAGGCACCACCTCTAGAACTTCACTGGGGACCCTCATCCACAGAGAAGACAATAAACGTACCTCAGGGAAAACTCGAGGTTTTCCCCGGAGCTGTTTGAATATTTTCTTCTCCTACCACCCTCTATATTTTATATTACATGCTAACTTTGTTAATACACAGCATACATTGACAGAAAGCACAAACATAAATACATTGGTACAATATATCAAAGATTATGAATCTCCTGCAGCTCCACCGAAGCCGAACGCGAGCCCAGTATGCAGCATGCATTTCCTCTTTGGATGGCCACGCTGAGACACTGGACCATGAAAGTGGCTGCCCTTAGGTCCCTGGGTGTGTCGATGAGTCTAGAACCCAGTTCTTTAAGGAAACGTATGGCATTTTTTCCCAATGATCCCAAGGTCTCTGATCCCAATGGGACAAATTGATACTGTTGGCTTATGTCTCTGTACTTTCCGATCTTGTACTCTTCCCTGTGATCAGCAGCTCCTCCCTGTCGCCCAACACTGTGATGGATGCAGGTGTCAGCCAGCGTTAACACACAGGCTGCTAGTGATTGGGGCTCTCTCTCTTAACTGGGCATCCAGCTGTAGCAAGGGTTCTCTTTATGATGTCGTTGACCTCATTGTGTCTTGCATGCCAACCCTTGGTTTTGGAACAGTTAAGACCATGGAGACCATATTGGTCGGCTTGCGCATCGCTGCAAATACACGTATATTCCGTGTGAATAGGGGCAGCAAGGCGAAGAGCCACTACAATACGGACGTGTTTCCATTGCCGAAATGGGAACTGTTTGGAGTAAGTCCCCAGAGTGATGTGCATTCACAGCTTGGAGACGGGCAGTCTCCCTGTCTGATGTTACAACCCTAAGCATGTTGGCAAGTACCTTTTCAGCTATGTAGGCCAGTGCTGCACTAGGCTTTGATGCTGAAGCAGCAAGTGTCTCCCATTCAGTGATGGCACTAGCGTAGCTAGGGTCGTGTATTCCTGCTTAGTCACTGATGTTGTCCAGAAGAATTTGTCTTATTAGCTCGTTTGATGCTATGGAAGAGGATACGAAAGCTAGTAGGGCAATCTCGGAGGATTTGCATACTCCCATCCTCCCAAGCCTGACTTGAAGTGAGGCTTACAATCACTGTCCATCTTCGAGGGAAAGATTCAATACACTCTCTAGCATGGCAGTGGCCGACCATATTGGTCTACATGGACTTAACTGTTCCAAAACCAAGGGCTGGCATGCAAGACACAATGAAGTCAACGACATCAAAAAGAAAACCCTTGCTACAGCTGGATGTACAGTCGAGAGAGCCTCGATCACTAGCAGCTAACAATACCCACAACCCAGCAAACCACCCCGATGGGATGACCATCTATCCTTGGAAGAATGGCAAGCTCTTAGCATGGGACTATACCTGTGTGTCGACACTGGCTAACACCTACATCCATCACAGTGTCGGGCGACAGGGAGGAGCTGCTGACCACAGGGAGGAGTACAAGATCGGCAAGTACAGGGACATAAGCCAACAGTATCAGTTTGTCCCAGTGGGATCAGAGACCTTGTGATCATGGGGAAAAATTTCACACGTTTCCTTAAAGAACTGTGTTCAAGACTCATCGACACCACCAGGGACCCAAGGGCAGCCACTTTCATGTTCCAGCGCCTCATCGTGGCCATCCAGAGGGGAAATGCATGCTGCATACTGGGCTCGCGTCTGGCTTCGGAGGAGCTGGAGGAGATTCATAACCTTTGATATATTGTTCCAGTGTATTCATGTTTGTGTTTTCTGTCAATGTATTCTGTGTATTAATAAAGTTAACATGTAATATAAAATATAGGGGGTGGTAGGAGAAGAAAATATTCAAACAGCTCCGGGGAGAACCTTGAGTTTTCCCTGAGGTACGTTTATTGTCTTCTCTGAGGATGAGGGTCCCCAGTAAAGTTCTATAGGTGGTACCTAAATATATATTTATAATTATATAAATATAAATAAATATATATATATATATATATATATATATATATATATATATATATATATATATATATATATATATATATATATATATATATATATATATATATATATATATATATATATAATCACACACACATTGCAGTAATAATTTTTTTCCACATAAGATCAGGTCCATCAGTTCGTTTATTTCTCTATCTGCCTGTTCCTCTCTATCTCTTTATATATATATTTCTCTCTCTGTCTCTGTCTCTCTTTCTCTCTGTCTCTCTCTCTGTCTCTCTCTCTGTCTGTCTCTCTCTCTCTGTCTGTCTCTCTGTCTTTCTCTCTCTCTCTCTCTGTCTCTCTCTCTCTCTCTCTCAGTCTCCAGTGAGAGAGAACGAATTCACATTTTTTTTATCCATGAGGGAAATGCGTACCATTAGCAACATTAATGATAGTGCCTCCAAGTGTTTCTTTACATTAGCAACAATAATCCTAATTGCTGAATATCTTGCCAGATTATGCAAATAAATATTCCTGACCATATTTATAAATAGAAAAGCATTTACTGGTTCCTGAGCCTAGCATCAATGTTAGTGTTTCCCAAAATCCTCAAAATAAAAATTCTTTCGTAAGCCATGCGTGTCATAATAGGGGACTAAAATGCCAGGAGCAAGAGAGTAGTATCCCCTCTCCAGTATATATTACTAAAGTTAAAAGGAGAAACTTTTGTTTTTCTTTTTAGGCCACCCTGCTTCGGTGGGATATATATATATATATATATATAAATATATATATATATATATATATATATATATATATATATATATATATATATATATATATATACATCATGTATATATATATATATATATATATATATATATATATATATATATATATATATATATATATATATATACACATGTATATATATATATATATATATATATATATATATATATATATATATATATATATATATATATATATATATATATATATATGTCGTGCCGATTAGGTAAAACTTGCGATTTTGGCTTAAATAGCAACGCTCACCCTGCCATATAAGACAAGTGAAAATTTGTGTATGCAATAATTTCGCCAAAATCATTCTCAACATAACGAAAAAAATATATTTCATTGTGTTTGTTTATTATTAAATTAATGTTAACGTATCTAAAATATATTTAGTTGGGTTAGGCTAAATTAAATTGCGCTTGTTGTAATAAGGTTAGGTAGGTTTTCAAAGTTTCTCTTGGTACAAAATTATAAATTCTTACATTAACAAAAATTAAAAAAAAATATCTTTAAACGTATAAGAGAAAATTTTAGAAAGGACTTCATTTTTGATGAGTTCTTGCTAATTGACTAGTTTTACCTAATCGGCACGACATATATATATATATATATATATATATATATATATATATATATATATATATATATATATATATATGTCGTGCCGATTAGTAAAACTTGCAATTTTGGCTTAAATAGCCACGCTCACCTTGCCATATAAGACAAGTGAAAATTTGTGTATGCAATAATTTTGCCAAAATCATTCTGAACATAACGAAAAAAATATATTTCACTGTGTTTGTTTATTATTAAATTATTGTAAACGTATCTAAAATATATTTATTTGGGTTAGGCTAAATTAAATTGCGCTTGTTGTAATAAGGTTAGGTAGGTTTTCAAAGTTTCTCTTGGTACAAAATTATAAATTCTTACATTAACATAAATGAAAAAAATATATCTTTAAACGTATAAGAGAAAATTTTAGAAAGGACTTAATTTTAGATGAGTTCTTGCTAATTGACCAGTTTTACCTAATCGGCACGACATATATATATAAAACTCAACAGGGTAACTAGGGATCCCAGGGCAGCTAGTTTTCTATTCCAGCGACTCAGCGCTGCTGTTCAGAGGGGTAATGCATGCTGTATTTTGGGCACGCGCCCCAGCTCTGAGGACCTGGATGAGATTTTCGCATTATAATCAGTGACAAACACGTAACAATATGTACTAAACATGTATCTCTCACACCTCATGAACTGTATATGACATCTTTATATCAACAGTGTATTTCTTAAATCTTTTGTAACATATTATGTAATAAAATATACCTATTGGTAAAAACTATGTATATATATATATATATATATATATATATATATATATATATATATATATATATATATATATATATATATATATATATATATATATATATATATATATATATATGTCGTGCCGATTAGGTAAAACTGGTCAATTAGCAAGAACTCATCTAAAATTAAGTCCTTTCTAAAATTTTCTCTTATACGTTTAAAGATATATTTTTTTCATTTATGTTAATGTAAGAATTTATAATTTTGTACCAAGAGAAACTTTGAAAACCTACCTAACCTTATTACAACAAACGCAATTTAATTTAGCCTAACCCAACTAAATATATTTTAGATACGTTAACATTAATTTAATAATAAACAAACACAATTAAATATATCTTTTTCGTTATGTTCAGAATGATTTTGGCGAAATTATTGCATACACAAATTTTCACTTGTCCTATATGGCAAGGTGAGCGTTGCTATTTAAGCCAAAATCGCAAGTTTTACCTAATCGGCACGACATATATATATATATATATATATATATATATATATATATATATATATATATATATATATATATATATATATATATATATATATATATATATTTTCAACAAGTCGGCCGTCTCCCACCGAGGCAGGGTGACCGAAAAGAAAGAAAATCCCCAAAAGAAAATACTTTAATCATCATTCAACACTTTCACCACACTCATACATAATCACTGTCTTTGCAGAGGAGCTCAGATACGACAGCTGAGAATAGTCCCTCCCAGCTGTCACTATCCCAGACCCCCTCCTTTAAAGTGCAGGCATTGTACTTCCCATTTCCAGGACTCAAGTCCAACTAAATCAATTAACTGGTTTCCCTGAATCCCTTCACAAAATGTTACCCTGCTCACCCTCCAACAGATCGTCATGTCCCAAAAACCATTCGTCTCCATTCACTCCTATCTAACACGCTCACACATGCTTGCTGGAAGTCCAAGGCCCTCGCCGACAAAACCTCCTTTACCCACTCCTTCCAACCTTTTCTAGGACGACCCCTACCCCGCCTTCCTTCTCCTACAGATTTATACACTCTCCAAGTCATTCTACTTTGATCCATTCTCTCTAAATGACCAAACCACCTCGACAACCCCTCTTCAGCCCTCTGACAAATACTTTTAGTAACTCCACACCTTCTCCTAATTTCCACATTCCGAATTTTCTGCATAATATTTACACCACACATTGCCCTTAGACAGGACATCTCCACTGCCTCCAGCCGCCTCCTCGCTGCAGCATTTGCAACCCATGCTTCACACCCATATAAGAGTGTTGGTACCACTATACTTTCGTACATTCCATTCTTTGCCTCCATGGATAACGTTTTTTGTCTCCACAGATACCTCAACGCACCACTCACCTTTTTTTCTTCATCAATTCTATGGTTAACCTCATCCTTCATAAGCCCATCCGCTGACACGTCAACTCCCAAATATCTGAAAACATTTACTTCTTCCATAATCCCTCTCTCCAATGTGATATCCAATTTTTCTTTATTTAAATCGTTTGATACCCTCATCACCTTACTCTTATCTATGTTCATTTTCAACTTTCTACCTTTACACACTCTCCCAAACTCGTCCACTAACCTTTGCAACTTTTCTTTAGAATCTCCCATAAGCACAGTATCATCAGAAAAAAAGTAACTGTGCCAACTCCCATTTTGCATTTAATTCCCCATAATTTAATCCCACCCCTCTCCCCAACACCCTAGCATTTACTTCTTTTACAACCCCATCTATAAATATATTAAACAACCATGGTGACATCACACATCCCTGTCTAAGACAGGGATGTGTCTTAATTCTTTACAGCCTTCAGTAACTTACTACCTATTCCATACACTTGCAACATTTGCCACATTGCTCCCCTATCCACTCTATCATATGCCTTTTCTAAATCCATAAATGCAATGAAAACTTCTCTACCTTTATCTAAATACTGTTCACATATATGCTTCACTGTAAACACTTAATTTACACATCCCCTACCCACTCTAAAGCCTCCTTGCTCATCTGCAATTCTACTCTCTGTCTTTCCTCTAATTCTTTCAATAATAACCCTGCCATACACTTTACCTGGTATACTCATTAAACTTATTCCCCTATAATTTTTACACTCTCTTTTATCCCCCTTCCCTTTATATAAAGAAACTATACATGCTCTCTGCCAATCCCTAGGTACCTTCCCCTCTTTCATACATTTATTAAACAAAAATACCAACCACTCAAGCACTATATCCCCCCCTGCTTTTAACATTTCTGTCATGATCCCGTCAGTTCCAGCTGCTTTACCCCCTTTCATTCTACGTAATGCCTCACGCACCTCCCCCACACTCACATCCTGCTCTTCTTCACTCCTAAACGATGTTGTACCTCCCTGGCCAGTACATGAAATTACCGCCTCCCTTTTTTTCATCAACATTTAAAAGTTCCTCAAAATATTCCCGCCATCTACCCAATACCTCCAGCTCCCCATCTACTAACTCCCCTACTCTGTTTTTAACTGACAAATCCATTCGTTCCCTAGGCTTTCTAACCTTGTTTATCTCACTCCAAAAATGTTTCTTGTTTTCAGCAAAATTTCTTGACAGAGCCTCTCCCATTCTTTCATCCGCTCTTCTTTTGCACTCTCTCACCACTCTCTTCATCTTTCTTTTACTCTCCATATACTCTGCTCTTCTATTTACACTTCTGTTTTGTAAAAACCTCTCATAAGCTAACTTTTTCTCTTTTATCACACATTTTACTACTTCATTCCACCACTCACTCCTCTTTCCTCCTGCACCCACCCTCCTATAGCCACAAACTTCTGCCCCACATTCTAATACTGCATTTGCAAAACTATCCCAGCTCTCTTCAACCACCCCCCCTTCCCCACTACTCATACTTGCACTATCCCACCTTTGTGCCAAAAGTTGCTTATATCTCACCCTAACTTCCTCCTCCATTAGTTTATACCCTTTAACTCTCTCTTACTTGCTGTTGTCATTTTCTTTTTGTCCCATCTACCTTTTACTCTAACTGTAGCTACAACCAAATAATGATCTGATATATCTGTTGCCCCTCTATAAACATGTACATCCTGAAGCCTACCCATCAACCTTTTATCCACCAATACATAATCCAACAAACTACTTTCCTTACGTGCTATATCATACCTTGTATATCTATTTATCCTCTTTTTCATAAAATATGTATTACTTATTACCAAACCTCTTTCTACACATAGCTCAATTAATGGTTCCCCATTTACATTTACCCCTGGCACCCCAAATTTACCTACTACTCCCTCCACAACATTTTTACCCACTTTAGCATTAAGATCCCCAACCACAATTACTCTTTCACTTGGTTCAAAACTCCCAACACACTCAGTCAACATTTCCCAAAATCTCTCTTTCTCCTCTACACTTCTCTCTTCTCCAGGTGCATAAACACTTACTTTAACCCACTTTTCACATCCAACCTTTATTTTACTCCACATAATCCTTGAATTTATAGATTTATATTCCCGCTTTACCTGCCATAACTGATTATTCAACATTATTGCCACTCCTTCTTTAGCTCTAACTCTATTTGAAACCCCTGACCTAATCCCATTTATTTCTCCCCACTGAAACTCTCCTACCCCCTTCAGCTTTGTCTCACTTAAAGCCAGGACATCCAGCTTCTTTTCATTCATAACATCTACAATCATCTCTTTCTTATCATTTGCACAACATCCACGCACATTCAAACATCCCACTTTGACGGTTTTCTTTTTGTTTCTTTTTAGTAAACCATACAGGAAAAGGGGTTACTAGCCCATTGTTCCCGGCATTTTAGTTGACTTTTACAACATGCATGGCTTACGGAGGAAAGATTCTTATTCCACATCCCCATTGATATGAAAGGAAAAGCAATAAGAACAAGAACTATTAAGTTAAAATCAAAGAAAACTCAGATGAGTGTGTATACAATAAACGTGTACATGTTTGCGTAGTGTGACCTAAGTGTAAGTAGAAGTAGCAAGACGTACCTGAAATCTTGCATGTTTATGAGACAGAAAAATGACACCAGCAATCCTACCATCATGTAAAACAAATACAGGCTTTCGTTTTACACACACTTAGCAGGACGGTAGTACCTCCCTGGGTGGTTGCTGACTACCAACCTAAGAACTCATTTAAAATTATGTCCTTTCTAAAATTTTCTCTTATACGTTTAAAGATATATATATTTTTTCATTTATGTTAATGTAAAAATTTATAATTTTGTACCAAGAGAAACTTTGAAAACCTACCTAGCCTTATTACAACAAGCGCTAATTGACCAGTTTTACCTAATCGGCACGACATATATATATATATATATATATATATATATATATATATATATATATATATATATATATATATAAGATGGCATATACAATACACGAGGTGAGAGATACATGTCTAGTACATATTGTTACATGTTTGTCACTGATTATAATGCGAAAATCTCATCCAGCTCTTCCGAGCTGGGGCGCGTGCCCAGAATACAGCATGCATTACCCCTCTGAACAGCAGCGCTGAGTCGCTGGAACAGAAAACTAGCTGCCCTGGGATCCCTAGTGGGTTAAAGTAAGTGTTTATGCACCTGGAGAAGAGAGAAGTGTAGAGGAGAAAGAGAGATTTTGGGAAATGTTGACTGAGTGTGTTGGGAGTTTTGAACCAAGTGAAAGAGTAATTGTGGTTGGGGATCTTAATGCTAAAGTGGGTAAAAATGTTGTGGAGGGAGTAGTAGGTAAATTTGGGGTGCCAGGGGTAAATGTTGAGTCTTTTGCCCAGCTCCTTGAGGAACTTAGATGCACTCTTTCCCCATGAGCCAAGGGTCTCTGAGCCTATGGGAACAAACATATAATGATGGGCAAGTTCTCCATATTTTCTCGACTTCTGGGACTCCCTGAAGGTGGCAGCTGCCCCTCCTTCCTCCCTGGTGTATTGGAGATAGGTATCAGCCAAGGTAGATGCACATGTGTAGTCCCACACCACCTGCTTGCCGTCTGTCCAGGCTTGAAGGGTGATACCATCTGGACGCTTTTGGCTGCCATCAGATCTGCATAGTTGGGGTGGTTCCCTTACTGCTGGGCATCCGGCTGTTGTGAGGCTCCTCTTGATAATGTTATTAACCTCTTCATGTCTTGCAATCTTTCCCTCGGATTTACGACACACAAGACCATGGTACCCGAATCGGTCTGCTGCTTCACTGCCACAAATACACCTGTGTTCAGCGAGAATAGGGGCGGCAAGTCGAATATATATGTCGTGCCGATTAGGTAAAACTTGCGATTTTGGCTTAAATAGCAACGTTCACCTTGCCATATAAGACAAGTGAAAATTTGTGTATGCAATAATTTCGCCAAAATCATTCTGAACATAACGAAAAATATATTTAATTGTGTTTGTTTATTATTAAATTAATGTTAACGTATCTAAAATATATTTAGTTGGGTTAGGCTAAATTAAATTGCGCTTTTTGTAATAAGGTTAGGTAGGTTTTCAAAGTTTCTCTTGGTACAAAATTATAAATTCTTACATTAACATAAATGAAAAAAAATATATCTTTAAACGTATAAGAGAAAATTTTAGAAAGGACTTAATTTTAGATGAGTTCTTGCTAATTGACCAGTTTTACCTAATCGGCACGACATATATATATATATATATATATATATATATATATATATATATATATATATATATATATATATA
This sequence comes from Cherax destructor, assembly GCA_009830355.1. Lineage (NCBI taxonomy): Eukaryota > Metazoa > Arthropoda > Malacostraca > Decapoda > Parastacidae > Cherax > Cherax destructor. Next base: position 76,085 of record WNWK01006852.1, read on the forward strand.
TATATATATATATATATATATATATATTGCTAATTGTTAATCTTTTGTCACCTCATTTTATCTGTTCAAAGCAATGCTATAAGCTAATTATTCATAAACAAATATTATACGCTGTTTGAACAAACACCTTGAGTTAATTAGCAGCTAAACACATCCAGATACTCACAGCTACCATGAAAAATATATATAATTTTTCCATTTCGTGAAAGGTACAAGTTAAATCAGGCTGGAGTGACTTTCAGGGGATTTTGGTGCATTGAGTCTTAGTTGTCATTTATTAAAGGCGTTTGTCGATAAACACTGGCTCGTGGGTGTGTTTTCTTTTATGTGTGTGTGAACTCACTTATATGTGCTCGTGTATACGTGGTTGCAGGGGTCGAGTCACAGTTCCTGGGCCCCCACCTCTTCACTTGTAGCTATGTCCTCTCTCTCCTGGCTTCAAGAAGTTTATCGTATCTCTGGTTAAAGCTATGTATGGCACCCACTTCTACCACTTCATTCTCTAGGTTGTCCCACTTCTTGACAACTCTAAATACTTCCTAACATTCTTTATGACTCATCTGAGTTTTCGACTTCAGGTGGGCCCTCGTGTTCCTATTTCTTATCTCTGAAACATTATCTCCCTATTCACTTGTGAATTCTTCTCAGTATTCTCTACGTCGTTATCATAACCCCCCTTAGATGTCCTGTCCTCCAGTGTCATCAGGTTGTGTTCCCTTAACCTTTCCTCATAGGATATACCCCTTAGCTCGGGTCTTCAAGTTCTCCAATTTCTTGATAACCTTGACCATGTGTGGGTTCCATACTGGTGCTGCGTACTCCGATATGGGCTCAACGTACACGGTGAACAGAGTCGTGAATGACTTTTTACTTAGATGCTGAGAAGCTATTAGTTTTGCCAGACGCGCATTTGCTGACATAGTTATTTGGTTGAGTATTCACTTCAATAGTTGTTTGGTAGATGTGCGCCTCATGGGATATGCTCGGCTTGTTACTCACCAAGGTCCTCCTTGAGTGAGCTTAGAAAACTTTGCCCCCATACCCGATCATGTACTTCGTCTGCGGTCTTTTTTGTCCTTCCACAAGCTTCACGCTTCATAACTTTGCACTTGGTGGGGTTAAACTCCAAGAGCCATTTGTCAAACCAGGTCTGTAGCCTGTCCGAATCCATTTGTAGCTTTTCCTGGTCCTCGTCTACTTGTATTCTCATTAGCTTCACATAATTTCCGAACAGAGATACCTCCTACTCCATCTTTTTTTGCTACGACATTCACGTATACAAGAAACAGCACCGGCCCTAGGACTGATGCTTGTGGAACCCCACTCGTCACATGCACCTATTCTGACACCTCGTCACTTACCCTCACTCACTGTTTCCTTCCTGTCAGGTATGCCTTGATCCATTGTAGTGCTTTTCCTGTTATTCCTGCTCCTCTAGCTTTTGCACCAGTCTCTTGTGTGGCACTGTGCCAAAAGCCTTCTAACAGTCCAAGAAAATGTAATCTACCCATCCCTCTCTTTCCTATTTTTCCTCTACTACCTTGTCGTAGAATCCATGTACTCATATATGTACCCAATTATTTAACAAAAAAAGGCATAATACACAAATAACAATACACAAATAACCCGTGTGACTTTGTCACACGGGTTGCAGGGGTCGAATACTAGCTTCTGGCCCCACATCTCAATTTGCCGCTTGCCATATTCACGCCTAGCCTCATGTGCCACATCGTACCTACTTTTGAATCTATGTATGAAACCTACCTTCCCCAGTTCTTCGTCTAGGTCATTCCACTTACTGACCACAATAAAAAAATACTTCCTGAAATCAATAAATCTCAGCTGTGCTCCCAGCTGTGGCCCAGTTGTGCCCCATCTGTGCCCCCAGCTGTGCTTCCAGCTTTGCCCCCAGCTGTGCCCCCCAGGACCTGTTTCTCTCCTCTCAAGCTGCCTGTCCTTGTTGACTCGATCAATTCCTCTGAGTATTTTGTAGGTTGCATCATGTTTTGCCAGGTAATTCTATCCTCCAGTGTCGTCAGATTTAATTCCCTTAGCGACTCCTCGTCACTCGTGCTCCTGAGCCCTGGAACAAGCCTCGTTGCACGCTTCTGTACTTTCTCTGGTTCCATAATATTTTTTCAGGTGTGGGTTCCGTGCTGTTCTGTACGCTCCAAGATGGGCCTAACATATGCTCTAACATATGTTGCATAAAAGGTCCGGAATGACTTTTTGTTGAGATATCCGGAGGCTGCTCTTACATTTGCCAGACAGTCATTGGCCGCAGAGGTTATTCAGCAGATGTAAGCGGCCCTCGTGTGCAGTGTGTGTGTAGTGTGTTTACTGTATGTTTAGTGTGTGTGTAGTATGTTTAGCGTGTGTTTAGTGTGTTTGTAGTGTTTCCAGTGTGGGTTTAGTGTGTGTGTGTGTGTAGAGTGTTGAGTGTGTGTTTAGTGCGTGTGTAGTGTGTTGAGCGTGTGTTTAGTGTATGTGTGTAGTGTGATTAGTGTGTGTGTGTGTGTAGTGTGTTTAGTATGTGTGTGTAGTGTGTTTAGTATGTGTGTGTAGTGTGTTTAGTGTGTGTGTAGAGTGTTGAGTGTGTGTTTAGTGAGTGTAGTGTGTGAAGTGTATGTGTAGCGTGTGTAGTGTGTTGAGCGTGTGTTTAGTGTGTGTGTGTAGTGTGATTAGTGTGCGTGTAGTATGTTTAGCGTTTGTTTAGTGTGTGTAGTGTGTTTGTAGAGTATTCAGTCTGGGTTTAGTGTGTGTGTGTAGAGTGTTTAGTGTGTGTAGTGTGAGTGAGTGTGTGTGTAGCGTGTGTTTAATGTGTTTGGTGTGTGAGTAGTGTGTATGTAGTGTGTTTAGTGTGTGTAGTGTGTTTATTGTGTGTGTACTCACCTATTTGTACTCATCTATTTGTGGTTGCAGGGGTCGATTCATAGCTCCTGGCCCCGCCTTTTCACTGATTGCTACTAGGTCCCTCTCTCCCTGCTCCATGAGCTTTATCAAACCTCGTCTTAAAACTATGTATGGTTCCTGCGTCGCTTTCTATGCTATTCCACTTCCTGACAACTCTATGACTGAAGAAATACTTCCTAACATCCCTTTGACTCACAGGAGTCTTCAACTTCCAATTGTGACCCCTTGTTTCTGTGTCCCCTCTCTGAAACATCTTGTCTCTGTCAACCTTGTCTATTCCTCGCAGTATTTTATATGTTATTATCATGTCTCCCCTAACCCTCCTGTCCTCTAGTGTCGTCAGGCCGATTTCCCTTAACCTTTCTTCGTAGGACAATCCCCTTAGCTCTGGGACTAGTCTTGTTGCAAACCTTTGCACACTTTTTTTTTTTTTTTTGTGTGTGTAGTGTTTTTAGTGTATGTAGTGTATGTGTAGTGTGTTTAGTGTGTGTGTAGTGTGTTTAGTGTGTGTGTAGTATGTTTAGTGTGCGTGTAGTGTGTTTATTGTGTGTTGTGTGTGTATGTGTGTAGCGTGTGTTTAGTGTGTGTGTGTGTGTGTGTGTGTGTGCGTGTAGTATGTATTTATTGTGTATGTAGTGTCTTTAGTGTGTGTATGTGTAATGTGTTTAGTGTGTGAGTGTGTGTGCGTGCTTGCATTTGTGTGTGTACTCACCTATTTGTACTCACATACTTGTGGTTGCATATTTGTGGTTGCAATTCATAGCTCCTGGCCCCCGCCTCTTCACTGATCGCTACTGGGTCCTCTCTCTCCCTGCTCCATGAGTTTTATCATACCTCGTCTTAAAACTATGTATGGTTCCTGCCTCCACTACGTCACTTGATAGACTATTCCACTTCCTGACAACTCTGTGACTAAAACAATACTTCCTAACATCTCTTTGACTCATATCAGTCCTCAACTTCTAATTGTGACCACTTCTTTCTGTGTCCGATCTCTGGAACATCCTGTCTCTGTGCACCTTATCAATTCCTCGCAGTATTTTGTATGTCGTTATCATGTCTCTCCTAACCCTTCTGTTCTCCAGTGTCGTCAGGCAGATTTCTCTTAACCTTTCTTCGTAGGACATTTCCCTTAGCTCTGGAACTTGTCTTGTTGCAAACCTTTGCACTTTCTCTAATTTCTTGATGTTCTTGACCAGGTATGTTTTCCAAACTGGTGCTGTATACTCCAGTATGGGCCTGACGTACACAGTGTACAGAGTCTTGAACGATTCCTTACTGAAGTATTGGAACGCTATTCTCAGTTTTACCAGGCGCCCATATTCTGCAGCATTTATCTGATTGATGTGCGCTTCAGGAGATGTGCTCGGTATTAGAGATTTGCAGTCTTTGGCCACCTAGCCTATAATCTGTCTGTTGTCTTCTTTGCCCTTCCCCGATCTTCATGAACCAAGATTTCAGCCTGTCTGGTGGTCGTTTATAAGCTTGTTCTGTTGTAGGTGCTCCACCACTCTCCTCCTGATAATCTTCTCCATGACTTTGCATACTATACACGTCAGTGACACTGGTCTATAGTTTAGTACCTCGTATCTGTCTCCTTTCTTAAAAATTTGGACTACATTTGCCGTCTTCCATACCTCAGGTAGTTTCCAGTTTCAATGGATGTGTTGAAAATTGTTGCTAGTGGCACACACAGTGTCTCTGCTCCCTCTCTAGGGACCCACTGAGAGATGTTGTCCGGTCCCACCGCCTTTGAGGTATCAAGGTCACTTAGCAACTTCTTTACCTCCTCCTTGATTGTGTGTATTTCATTCAACACTTGTTGGTATATCCCTTGTTGGTGTTCTGACTTCCCGGTGTCCTTTCTGTCTCCACTGTAAATACTTCCTTAAATCTCATAATGAGCTTCTCACATACTTCTTGGTCGTTTCTTGTGAGCTCCCCACCTTCTTTCCTCAGCCTAATTATTTGTTCCTTGACTGTTGACTTCCTCCTGGTGTAGCTATACAACAGCTTCGGGTCAGACTTGACTTTTGATGCTATGTCGTTTTCATATTGTCGCTGAGCCTCCCTCCTTATCTCTGCATACTCGTTTCTGGCTCTTCGACTAATCTCCCTATTTTCCTGGGTCCTTTGTCTTCTGTACTTTTTCCATTCTCTAGTGCACTTAGTTTTTGCCTCCCTACACCTTTGGGTGAACCAAGAGCTCGTTCTGGTCTTCCAATTATTTCTGTTGCTCTTGGTTTACTGATTTTCCTACCAATATTCTTTCCCACTGAACCTCCTGCAGAAAGTTCCTCATGCCTGTGTAGTCCCCCGTTTTGTAGTTTGGCTTTTCCCATCCTACCCCTGTTACCCTCTCCACTTGTAGCTCTACTATGTATTCAAAGCTCAGAACCACATGATCACTAGTTCCAAGGGGCCTTTCATATGTGATGTTCTCAATATCTGAGCTACTCAGGGTGAACACGAGGTCCAGTCTTGCTGGTTCATCCTCCCCTCTCTCTCTCTCTCTGGTAGTGTCCCTAACATGTTGATTCATGAGGTTTTCCAGTACCACATCCATCATCTTGGCTCTCCATGTTTCAGGACCCCCATGGGACTCCAGAATTTCCCAATCAATCTCCGTGTGATTGAAATCGCCCATAACTAGCAACTTTGCTCTACCCGTGTGAGCTCTTCTTGCCACTTCAGTTAGTGTCCACCATTGCTCTATTGTTCTCTTCATATTCTTCTCTTGGCCTCCTGCAGTTCTGTGGTGGGTTATACAACACTGCAATGACTACCTTATGTCCCACAGACTGAATTGTACCTACTATGTAGTTCCTTTCGTCCATTTCGTCCATTCCTTCTATTTCCTTATATCCCCATCGGTTTTTAATGATCAGTGCAACTCCTCCTCCTCCTCTGCTCCCTCAGCATCTGATATCCTGGTGGGAAGATTGCGTCTGCTATCATCCCAGTGATTTTAGTGTGTGTGTGTGTGTGTGTTAGTTAGTTAGTTACCATTTTGTCCTAGGCACTTGTCGATTAGACACTAGGCCTGTTGTATATGCGTGCGTGTATGTGTGTGTGTGTGTGTGTGTGTGTGTGTGTACTCACCTAGTTGTGGTTGCAGAGGTCGAGCCATAGCTCCTGGCCCCGTGTGTGTGTGTGTGTGTGTGTGTGTGTGTGTGTGTGTGTGTGTGTGTGTGTGTGTGTGTGTGTGTGTAGTGTATGTCATTGATGTCAGCTAGGCCTGTATACCTTGTACATGTACTTGTAGTAAATAAAGATATTATTATTAAAGCTCCATGAGTTTTACGTTTCTCGGTAATGGATAAGTTTATATTAATGCATTAAGTCATCAGTTGTCCTGGCAACACTGCTGCTACACTACGTGGTGGTGTCCTGGCAACTCTGCTGCCACACTACGTGGTGGTGTTCTGGCAACTCTGCTGCTACACTACGTGGTGGTGTCTTGGCAACACTGTTGCCACACAACGTGAATGTATGCTGGCAACAATGCTACCACACCACGTGATTGTGTCCTGGCAACATTGCTGCTATATCACGTGATAATGTCCTGGCAACACTGCTGCTGCCATACCACGTGATGGTGAGTCTTTTTCAGAGTTTTACTCAGAGTTGTATTTGCAGTGGTATTGAGTTTGCCTCTACTACTGCTTCATACAAGTTATTCCCCTCTTCAACCACCCTAAGAATAAAGAAATACTTCTTTACATCTTTCCTGTTTTTCCATCTTTCACCTGCATCCCCCTTGATCTTCGTCCTTTCATTTCAAACAGTCCGTCCTAGTCTGTCTCTTCTTAGTATTCCGCATATCATATTCTCTTTGGTCCTCTCCTCCAGGGTCGTCAGATTTACTTCTTTGAACCTTTATTCACACTGTAACTCTGTTATAATACCAGCTTCTTCAGTAGTTTCACCAGGTGTGGGGTCTATGCTGGAGCCGCGTCCATAATGATTAACCTTTGTTGCATAATACAGTTATGAAGGATTCTTGATTCAAATTCTTGAATATTGTTCTAAGGTTTACTAATCATGTATATGTCGCAGATGTTACAGGGTTTGAGTGCTTCTGGCAAGATACATTCTCATATTTTTCTCACCCTGATATTTGCAGCTTCTCTCCGCCCATTCTGTACTGTGTCCAGTTTGTCTCACCTTTCCTGATTCACATGACCTTGCATTTATTTGGATTAAACTCAAGAAGCCACTTATTTGACCATATCTGTAGTCTGTTGAGGCCAACCTGAAGTACATCGCTGTCCTTTCCTGTTCTTATTCTTCTTATTAGTTTTACATCATCCGTAAACAATGCGCCTGTTAAGAATTATGAAGGAGCTAAATTGAAAACTTGAGAAGCAGTTAGTGTCCATCATAGATGTTTATAGTCTGACCTCCTGTGCTCTCGGTACGTAGTATCTGGTAAGCTGGAGTATTGATATATTGCCTACGGATTTAGTTCACATGACTAAGGTCCTTGTGCACTATCGCCAGAGGAATCCAGGAGGGAGTCGGTAACTCATGTTTGTGGAGTGTGTAGCACACCTAGTGCAACTCCCTGTGGCTGAAGCTGTAGTCCCACCCACAGTCTTTGAGGTAGCAATTTAACGGATGTGGTTGTAACGGTTGGGCGAGTAGCCTTGCTCAGTTCTGTGTGTAGTCACTGGTATGTCTTCATATATTTAGCGTTGGTAGAAAGAGGCGATGTGAATTTTCAGCATGTATGTTTCAACCGCCGTAATGTTTTCACTACTAAGACAAGCTTGAGTGTGTATTGAAGAACGACTCACGATGATAAGTTTCATGAAGTAATTGTCAAAATCAGAAGTGTTGCTACAGTGGAAGTCGTGTTGGGACCAAGAGGATGACTATCTGATTGTAAGATCTAAAGCAGAAATAATATTAAAAGCAACTGATGCTGGTCAGCCTATTCCACCGGGGTTTAAGAATCTGGTTGTTAGTTTGGTGTCGGATCATCGTAATGGTGTCAGGGTTTTATGTGGTTCTCAAGATGTCTCCCAGAATATTGCTGGGGACCATGTAAATTTGGGGGAGAGGGAGTAACTGTAATTTATATATATGCATCGTAGAATTTGGCACCACCAACAGAACGTATGTTATAAAACTTGCGTTGGAAAATATTATACACTTGCCACATGTATGTGACGTCCATATAGGCATACCTCTCGACCAGTGAACCAGGTGTTAAGGTTTTAACAATCAGGGGTCCCGTAGTTATACCAGTACCTTGGTTCAACCAGCCAATCACAAGGAGGCCCACCAATTATGTGAAGCTACGGTTCTCAACGTATCTTGTGCATGCATTTGCTTCATTATACATAGCTGTATTTACTGATTTATTGTACATATATATATATATATATATATATATATTTTTTTATTAACACATCGGCCGATTCCCACCAAGGCAGGGTGGCCCGAAAAAGAAAAACTTTCATCATCATTCACTCCATCACTGTCTTGCCAGAAGGGTGCTTTACACTACAGTTATAAAACTGCAACATTTACACCCTTCCTTCAGAGTGCCGGCACTGTACTTCCCATCTCCAGAACTCAAGTCCGGCCTGCCGGTTTCCCTGAATCCCTTCATAAATGTTACTTTGCTCACACTCCAACAGCACGTCAAGTATTAAAAACCATATGCCTCAATTCACTCCTATCAAATACGCTCACACATGCTTGCTGGAAATCCAAGCCCCTCGCACACAAAAACTTCCTTTACCCCCTCCCTCCAACCTTTCCTAGGCCGACCCCTACCCCGCCTTCCCTCCACTACAGATTTATACACTCTCGAAGTCACTCTGTCTCGTTCCATTCTCTCTACATGTCCAAACCACCTCAACAACCCCTCCTCAGCTCTCTGGACAATCGTTTTGGTAATCCCGCACCTCCTCCTAATTTCCAAACTCCGAATTCTCTGCATTATATTCACACCACACATTGACCTCAGACATGACATCTCCACTGCCTCCAGCCTTCTCCTCGTTGCAACATTCATCACCCATGCTTCACACCCATATAAGAGCGTTGGTATAACTATACTCTCATACATTCCCTCTTTACTTCCATGGACAAGGTTCTTTGTCTCCACAGACTCCGAAGTGCTCCACTCACCCTTTTCCCCTCATCAATTCTATGATTCACCTCATCCTTCATAGACCCATCCGCCGACATGTCCACTCACAAATATCTGAATACATTCACCTCCTCCATACTCTCTCCCTCCAATCTGATATCCAATCTTTCGTCACCTATTCTTTTGTTATCCTCATCACCTTACTCTTTCCTATATTCACTTTCAATTTTCTTCTTTTACACACCCTACCAAATTCATCCACCAACCTCTGCAGCTTCTCTTCAGAATCTCCCAAAAGCACAGTGTCATCAGCAAAAAGCAACTGTGACAACTCCCACTTTGTATTTGCTTCATTATCTTTTAGCCCAACACCTCTTGCCAAGACCCTCGCATTCACTTCTCTTACAACCCCATCTATAAATATATTGAACAACCACGGTGACATCACACATCCTTGTCTAAGGCCCACTTTTACTGGGAAATAGTCCCCTTCCCTCCTACACACTCTAACCTGAGCCTCACTATCCTCATAAAAACTCTTCACTGCTTTCAGTAACCTTCCTCTTATTCCATACACCTGCAACATCTGCCACATTGCCCCCCTATCTACCCTATCATACGCCTTTTCCAAATCCATAAATGCCACAAAAACATCTTTACCCTTATCCAAATACTGTTCACCTATATGTTTCACTGTAAACACTTGGTCTACACACCCCCTACCTTTCCTAAAGCCCCCTTGTTCATCTGCTATCCTGCTTTCTGTTTTACTCTTAATTCTTTCAATAATAACTCTACCATACACTTTACCAGGTACACTCAACAGACTTATTCCCCTATAATTTTTGCACTCTCTTTTGTCCCCTTTGCCTTTATACAAAGGAACAATACACGCTCTCTGCCAATCCCTAGGTACCTTACTCTCTTCCATACATTTATTAAATAATAGCACCAACCACTCCAAAATTATATCCCCACCTGCTTTTAACATTTCTATCTTTATCCCATCAATCCCAGCTGCCTTACCCCTATCATTCTACCCACTGCCTCACGAACTTCCCCTACACCCACAACTGGCTCTTCCACACTCCTACAAGATGTTATTCCTCCTTGCCCTACACACGAAATCACAGCTTCCCTGTCTTCATCAACATTTAACAAATCCTCAAAATATTCTCTCCATCTTCCCGATACCTCTAACTCTCCATTTAATAACTCTCCTCTCCTATTTTTAACTGTCAAATCCATTTGTTCTCTAGGCTTCCTCAACTTATTAATCTCATTCCAAAACTTTTTCTTATTTTCAACAAAATTTGCTGATAACATCTCACCCACTCTCATCTGCTCTCTTTTTACATTGCTTCACCACTCTTTTAACCTCTCTTTTTCTCTCCATATACTCTTCCCTCCTTGCATCACTTCTACTTTGTAAAAACCTCTCATATGCTAACTTTTTCTCCCTTACTACTCTCTTTACATCATCATTCCACCAATCGCTCCTCTTCCCTCCGCACCCACTCGCCTGTAACCACAAACTTCTGCTGAACACTCTAACACTACATTTTTAAATCTACCCCATACATTTTCGACCCCATTGCCTACACTCTCACTAGCCCATCTATCCTCCAATAGTTGTTTATATCTTACCCTAACTGCCTCCTCTTTTAGTTTATAAACCTTCACCTCTCTTTTACTTACTGATTCTATTTTCCTTGTATCCCATCTACCTTTTACTCCCACTGTAGCTATAACTAAAAAGTGATCTGATATATCTGTAGCCCCTCTATAAACATGTACATCCTGAAGTCTACTCAACAGTCTTTTATCTATCAATACATAGTCCAACAAACTACTGTCATTACGCCCTACATCATATCTTGTATACTTATTTATCCTCTTTTTCTTAAAATATGTATTACCTATAACTAAACCCCTTTCTATACAAAGTTCAATCAAAGGGCTCCCATTATCATTTACACCTGGCACCCCAAACTTACCTACTACACCCTCTCTGCATGTTTCTCCCACTTTAGCATTTAGGTCCCCTACCACAATTACTCTCTCATTTGGTTCAAAAGTTCCTATACATTCGCTTAACATCTCCCAAAATCTCTCTCTCTCCTCTACACTCCTCTCTTCTCCAGGTGCATACACGCTTATTATGACCCACTTTTCGCATCCGACCCTTATTTTAATCCACATAATCCTTGAATTTACACATTTATATTCCCTCTTTTCCTTCCATAACTGATCCTTCAACATTATTGCTACCCCTTCCTTAGCTCTAACTCTCTCAGATACTCCTGACTTAATCCTATTTATTTCTCCCCACTGAAACTCGCCTACCCCCTTCAGCTTTGTTTCGCTTAGGGCCAGGACATCCAACTTCTTTTCATTCATAACATCGGCAATCATCTCTTTCTTATCATCCGCACTACATCCACGCACATTCAGACAACCCAATTTTATAAAGTTTTTCTTCTTCTCGTTTTTAGTAGATTTGTACAGGAGAAGGGGTTACTAGCCCATTGCTCCCGGCATCTTAGTCGCCTCATACGACACGCATGGCTTACGGAGGAAAGATTCTTTCCACTTCCCCATGGACAATAGAGAAAATAAAAGGAACAAGAGCTATTAAGAAAAGAAGAAAACCTAGATGTGTGTATGTATATATATGCATGTGTATGCCAGTGTAGTGTGACCTAAAGTGTAAGTAGAAGTAGCTAGATATACCTGTTATCCAGCGTGTTTATGAGACAGAAAAAAGACACCAGCAATCCTACCATCATGTAAAACAGTTTCAGGTTTCTGTTTCACAGTCACCTGGCAGGACGGTAGTACCTCCCTGGGTGGTTGCTGTCTACCAACCTACTACCTATAATATATATATATATATATATATATATATATATACCTGGAGAGAGTTTCGGGGGTCAACGCACCCGTGGCTCTGTCTGAGACCAGGCTTCGTGGTGGATCATAGTCTGATCGACCAGGCTGTTACTGCTTGCGTACAAACTACAGCCAAGCTGGTCAGGTACTGACTTTACGTGCCTGTCCAGTGCCTTCTTGAAGACAGCCAGGGGTCTATTGGTAATACCCCTTATGTATGATGGGAGGCAGTTGAACAGTCTTGGGCCCTGGGCAATTATTGTGTTGTCTCTCAGTGTACTTGTGACGCCCCTGCTTTTCATTGAAGGAATGTTGCATCTCCTGCCGGGTCTTTTGCTTTCATAGGGAGTGATTTTTCGTGTGCAAGTTTGGTACTAATCCCTCTAGGATTTTCCATGTGTATATTATCATGTATCTCTCTCGCCTCTGCTCCAGGAAATACAAATCAAGTTATTTCAACCGTTCCCAGTAATTTAGGTGCCTTATAGTACTTATGTGTGCCATGAAACTCCTTTGTACACTCTCCAGGTCAGCAAATTTGACTGCCTTGAATGGGGCAGTTAGTATACAGCAGTATTCCAGCCTAGAGAGAACAAGCGATTTAAAGAGACTCATCATGGGCTTTGCATCCCATTTTCCTAGCAGATGCGGTAGATACATTGTTGTGGTCTTTGAAGGCGAGATCCTCTGACATTATCACTCCCAGATTTTTCACATTACTTTTTCGCTCTATTGAATGGTTAGAATCTGTATACCCTGATACAGTTTTACTTCAAGTTTTCCATATATGAGTAGTTGAAATTTCTCTTCATTGAACTTTATATTGTTTTGAGTGGCCCATTTGAAGATTTGGTTGATGTCCGCTTGGAGTCTTGCAGTGTCTTCGATGGAGGACACTGTCATGGTAATTCGGGTGTCATCCACAAAAGGAAGACACGGAGCTATTTCTTACATCTCTGTCAATGTCAGATATGAGGATGAGAAATAGAATGGGAGAGAGTACTGTGCCATGTGGAACAGAGCTTTTCACATTAGCTGCCTCAGACTTTACTCTGTTCATTATTGTGTTCTGTTTGTCAGGAAGTTATAGATCCACCTTCCAACTTTTCTTGTTATTCCTTTATCACCCATTTTGTGCGCTGTTACACCATAGTCACACTTGTCGAAAACTTTTGCAAAGTCTGTGTATACTACAACTGTATTTTGTTTATCCTCTACAGCATACAGGACCTTGTCATAGTGGTCCAGTAGCTGAGACAGGCAGGAGCGACCTGCTCTAAACCCGTGTTACACTGGGTTGTGTAACTGATGGGTATGTAGGTGGTTGGCGATCTTGCTTCTTATAACCCTTCCAAACATTTTTATGATATGGGATATTAGTGTTATCGGTCTGTAGTTCTTTGCAATTGCTTTACTGCCGCCTTTGTAGAGTGGGGCTATGTCTGTTGTTTTTAGTGAGTGTGGGATGACCCCTATGTCCATGCACCCTCTCCATAGAATGCTGAAGGCACGTGATAGGGGCTTCTTGCAGTTCTTGATGAACACGGAGTTCCATGAGTCTGGGCCTGGGGCAGAGTGCATGGACATGCCATTTATTGCCTTTCCAAAGTCTTCCTTCACCAAAAAATAAACTGATATTTACAATAACAGGTATATCTAGCTACTTCTACTTACACTTTAGGTCACACTACACTGGCATGCACATGCATATATATACATACACACATCTAGGTTTTTCTTCTTTTTCTTAATAGCTCTTGTTCTTTTTATTTTCTCTATTGTCCATGGGGAAGTGGAAAAGAATCTTTCCTCCGTAAGCCATGCGTGTCGTATGAGGCGACTAAAATGCCTGGAGCAATGGGCTAGTAACCCCTTCTCCTGTACACATTTACTAAAAAAAGAGAAGAAGAAAAACTTTATAAAACTGGGTTGTTTGAATGTGCGTGGATGTAGTGCGGATGATAAGAAAGAGATGATTGCCGATGTTATGAATGAAAAGAAGTTGGATGTCCTGGCCCTAAGCGAAACAAAGCTGAAGGGGGTAGGCGAGTTTCAGTGGGGAGAAATAAATGGGATTAAGTCAGGAGTATCTGAGAGAGTTAGAGCTAAGGAAGGGGTAGCAATAATGTTGAAGGATCAGTTATGAAAGGAAAAGAGGGAATATAAATGTGTAAATTCAAGGATTATGTGGATTAAAATAAGGGTCGGATGCGAAAAGTGGGTCATAATAAGCGTGTATGCACCTGGAGAAGAGAGGAGTGTAGAGGAGAGAAGAGATTTTGGGAGATGTTAAGCGAATGTATAGGAACTTTTGAACCAAATGAGAGAGTAATTGTGGTAGGGGACCTAAATGCTAAAGTGGGAGAAACATGCAGAGAGGGTGTAGTAGGTAAGTTTGGGGTGCCAGGTGTAAATTATAATGGGAGCCCTTTGATTGAACTTTGTATAGAAAGGGGTTTAGTTATAGGTAATACATATTTTAAGAAAAAGAGGATAAATAAGTATACAAGATATGATGTAGGGCGTAATGACAGTAGTTTGTTGGACTATGTATTGGTAGATAAAAGACTGTTGAGTAGACTTCAGGATGTACATGTTTATAGAGGGCTACAGATATATCAGATCACTTTTTAGTTATAGCTACAGTGGGAGTAAAAGGTAGATGGGATACAAGGAAAATAGAATCAGTAGGTAAAAGAGAGGTGAAGGTTTATATACTAAAAGAGGAGGCAGTTAGGGTAAGATATAAACAACTATTGGAGGATAGATGGGCTAGTGAGAGTGTAGGCAATGGGGTCGAAAATGTATGGGGTAGATTTAAAAATGTAGTGTTAGAGTGTTCAGCAGAAGTTTGTGGTTACAGGCGAGTGGGTGCGGGAGGGAAGAGGAGCGATTGGTGGAATGATGATGTAAAGAGAGTAGTAAGGGATAAAAAGTTAGCATATGAGAGGTTTTTACAAAGTAGAAGTGATGCAAGGAGGGAAGAGTATATGGAGAGAAAAAGAGAGGTTAAAAGAGTGGTGAAGCAATGTAAAAAGAGCAGATGAGAGAGTGGGTGAGATGTTATCAGCAAATTTTGTTGAAAATAAGAAAAAGTTTTGGAATGAGATTAATAAGTTGAGGAAGCCTAGAGAACAAATGGATTTGACAGTTAAAAATAGGAGAGGAGAGTTATTAAATGGAGAGTTAGAGGTATCGGGAAGATGGAGAGAATATTTTGAGGATTTGTTAAATGTTGATGAAGACAGGGAAGCTGTGATTTCGTGTGTAGGGCAAGGAGGAATAACATCTTGTAGGAGTGTGGAAGAGCCAGTTGTGGGTGTAGGGGGAAATTCGTGAGGCAGTGGGTAGAATGAAAGGGGTAAGGCAGCTGGGATTGATGGGATAAAGATAGAAATGTTAAAAGCAGGTGGGGATATAATTTTGGAGTGGTTGGTGCTATTATTTAATAAATGTATGGAAGAGGGTAAGGTACCTAGGGATTGGCAGAGAGCGTGTATTGTTCCTTTGTATAAAGGCAAAGGGGACAAAAGAGAGTGCAAAAATTATAGGGGAATAAGTCTGTTGAGTGTACCTGGTAAAGTGTATGGTAGAGTTATTATTGAAAGAATTAAGAGTAAAACAGAAAGCAGGATAGCAGATGAACAAGGGGTTTTAGGAAAGGTAGGGGTGTGTAGACCAAGTGTTTACAGTGAAACATATAGGTGAACAGTATTTGGATAAGGGTAAAGATGTTTTTGTGGCATTTATGGATTTGGAAAAGGCGTATGATAGGGTAGATAGGGGGCAATGTGGCAGATGTTGCAGGTGTATGGAATAGGAGGAAGGTTACTGAAAGCAGTGAAGAGTTTTTATGAGGATAGTGAGGCTCAGGTTAGAGTGTGTAGGAGGGAAGGGGACTATTTCCCAGTAAAAGTGGGCCTTAGACAAGGATGTGTGATGTCACCGTGGTTGTTGAATATATTTATAGATGGGGTTGTAAGAGAAGTGAATGCGAGGGTCTTGGCAAGAGGTGTTGGGCTAAAAGATAAAGAAGCAAATACAAAGTGGGAGTTGTCACAGTTGCTTTTTGCTGATGACACTGTGCTTTTGGGAGATTCTGAAGAGAAGCTGCAGAGGTTGGTGGATGAATTTGGTAGGGTGTGTAAAAGAAGAAAATTGAAAGTGAATATAGGAAAGAGTAAGGTGATGAGGATAACAAAAAGAATAGGTGACGAAAGATTGGATATCAGATTGGAGGAGAGAGTATGGAGGAGGTGAATGTATTCAGATATTTGGGAGTGGACATGTCGGCGGATGGGTCTATGAAGGATGAGGTGAATCATAGAATTGATGAGGGGAAAAGGGTGAGTGGAGCACTTCGGAGTCTGTGGAGACAAATAACCTTGTCCATGGAAGTAAAGAGGGGAATGTATGAGAGTATAGTTATACCAACGCTCTTATATGGGTGTGAAGCATGGGTGATGAATGTTGCAACGAGGAGAAGGCTGGAGGCAGTGGAGATGTCATGTCTGAGGTCAATGTGTGGTGTGAATATAATGCAGAGAATTCGGAGTTTGGAAATTAGGAGGAGGTGCGGGATTACCAAAACGATTGTCCAGAGAGCTGAGGAGGGGTTGTTGAGGTGGTTTGGACATGTAGAGAGAATGGAACGAGACAGAGTGACTTCGAGAGTGTATAAATCTGTAGTGGAGGGAAGGCGGGGTAGGGGTCGGCCTAGGAAAGGTTGGAGGGAGAGGGTAAAGGAAGTTTTGTGTGCGAGGGGCTTGGACTTCCAGCAAGCATGTGTGAGCGTATTTGATAGGAGTGAATGGAGGCATATGGTTTTTAATACTTGACGTGCTGTTGGAGTGTGAGCAAAATAACATTTATGAAGGGATTCAGGGAAATTGGCAGGCCGGACTTGAGTTCTGGAGATGGGAAGTACAGTGCCGGCACTCTGAAGGAGGGGTGTTAATGTTGCAGTTTTATAACTGTAGTGTAAAGCACCCTTCTGGCAAGACAGTGATGGAGTGAATGATGATGAAAGTTTTTCTTTTTCGGGCCACCCTGCCTTGGTGGGAATCGGCCGATGTGTTAATAAAAAAAAAATAATATAATTGATAAATCTTTTAAAATAGCTAGGAATACTTTTTACAATCCAAAAAGGGACAACCAACCTTATTCAACCAAAAATATGTTGGTTCTCCCTTACCATGAAAACTTGGTTGATATGCCTTCCTTTCTTAAGAATTTTAATATCAAAGTTGTATTTAAAAATCTTGATACAGTAAAAAGACTTTTGATAAAAAATTCCCCCCAAAATGCTGACGGATGTGTCTATAAGATTCCCTGTAAAATATGCGATAAAGTTTATTATGGTCAAACTGGTAAAAGTCTTGAACTAAGATTAAAACAACATAAATATAGCATTAGAACTGGACAAGATTCTAATGCTCTATTTATTCATGTGAGAGACTTTAACCATCCAATTGATTTTCAAAATGCTGAGAAGGTTGTATCAAGCAAGTCCATGGTTGAGAGGAATATAATAGAATCATGTTTCATTAAAAGCAGTTTTGAAAATAATATGAATATTTCTTTTGTTTTATATAAATTGGATTCATTTATAATTAATAAAATTTGGGAAGAATTTAATGATAAATTGGACTAATCTTAATTCTTGGGAAGAGTTTCAGGTCCTTTCTTATGTTCCTCTTCACAGAGTCGTGAGATGTTACGCTACTGTGAGGTGTTGTCTTTGTTAGTGTGATGTGACTGTGAGGTGTATTCTGCCCCTTTATAAGCCTTCTTGTCATGTTTCCTTTTATAGTTCCTTGATAATGTGAGTAGTCACGAAAGCGCTTGGAATTCTTCTATTTTTTCATAGTGGTTGTCTTGCTATATATATATATATATATATATATATATATATATATATATATATATATATATATATATATATATATATATATATATATATATATATATATATATATATATATATATATATATATATATATATGTCGTGCCGATTAGGTAAAACTGGTCAATTAGCAAGAACTCATCTAAAATTAAGTCCTTTCTAAAATTTTCTCTTATACGTTTAAAGATATATTTTTTAATTTATGTTAATGTAAGAATTTATAATTTTGTACCTAGAGAAACTTTGAAAACCTACCTAACCTTATTACAACAAGCGCAATTTAATTTAGCCTAACCCAACTAAATATATTTTAGATACGTTAACATTAATTTAATAATAAACAAACACAATGAAATATATTTTTTCGTTAGGTTCAGAATGATTTTGGCGAAATTATTGCATACACAAATTTTCACTTGTCTTATATGGCAAGGTGAGCGTTGCTATTTAAGCCAAAATCGCAAGTTTTACCTAATCGGCACGACATATATATATATATATATATATATATATATATATATATATATATATATATATATATATATATATATATATATATATATATATATATATATATATATATATGCTAGGAATTCGCAAGAGCAGGCGAAATATTCACAAACACTGATCTCTAGCCGACGGAGACTCGAACCTACGAACCTCATGACAAGGTACGCAGTGCTTTGCCGACCGTACCACACTGGTCCAAAACCTTGGCATCCAGCTCACGCTAGACGTTGATCCAAGGCACCCAGCTTTCAGGCAGGTGGCTTACAGCTTTTCATCTCATCCCCTGCATGCATCGACACAACTAGAGATTTTACAATGCCTGAAAGCTGGGTGCCTTGGATCAACGTCTAGCGTGAGCTGGATGCCAAGGTTTTGGACCAGTGTGTACGTCGGCAAGCACTGCGTACCTTGTCTGAGGTTCGTAGGTTCGAGTCTCCGTCGGCCAGAGATCAGTGTTTATATATATATATATATATATATATATATATATATATATATATATATATATATATATGTCGTGCCGATTAGGTAAAACTTGCGATTTTGGCTTAAATAGCAACGGTCACCTTGCCATATAAGACAAGTGAAAATTTGTGTATGCAATAATTTCGCCAAAATCATTCTGAACATAACGAAAAAATATATTTCATTGTGTTTGTTTATTATTAAATTAATGTTAACGTATTTAAAATATATTTAGTTGGGTTAGGCTAAATTAAATTGCGCTTGTTGTAATAAGGTTAGGTAGGTTTCAAAGTTTCTCTTGGTACAAAATTATAAATTTTACATTAACATAAATGAAAAAATATATCTTTAAACGTATAAGAGAAAATTTTAGAAAGGACTTAATTTTAAATGAGTTCTTGCTAATTGACCAGTTTTACCTAATCGGCAGACATATATATATATATATATATATATATATATATATATATATATATATATATATATATATATATATATATATATATATATATAGTATATATATATATATATATATATATATATATATATATATATATATATATATATATATATATATATATATATATATATATATATATATATATATCAGCTTATTTTGGTGAAGGAAATTCAAACAGTTACTCTGCTGTCTTTTGCTGGTTCCTAACTGGTTATTATGCTCCTGGGCCAAACAAGCTGAAGTTGAGGGACATATATTTGGGCTTCCATTTATAGCCTTAGGTTGTATGCTGGTTTCCTCTCAACGCAACTTAGATGTCCACTGTTGCTTCCTAAAACTGTAAATCCTGAGCATCCAGATGAGTTTCAACCAGTAACTCTTTCAAGTATTACCGTCGGTGAGTTCTTCATAATTATCACTTCACCCCGCCCAGAGGACCTTCCTTCCTACGGACGGATTGAAGCAGGACATTCTATTATTAGATGCTGCTATTAGTGAAAGGAAAAAAAAAATATGTAAAACCTCTGATTTTTTCTTTCATGTCATAAAGGCACATGATTCCGTGAACCACTCACCTGTATTCCAGGTTCTACATAACCATTGTGTTCCAAATTCTTTAAGAATATTATGTCCACCAATGAGGGAGCCATAACTACCGTTTAGGTAAGTGGAGCCGTATTAATAAAGAGGTTAATCGGGGCTGCCCTCTATCATGTGTATTATTTAACACGGTGATGAGTGAAACAATAATGGCCTTCGACGATAATTATGGTACAACGCTTCAAGGGTATGAGAAGCGGATTCTAGTAATGGCCTTCCAGGACGACATGTTGTTGTTGGCTGAGACTGATTCTGGTCTGCATGCCCAAATTTAGCTACGGCAAGTCTAAAATCTAATCCGTAAAACATACGCCACCCTTAATTTTAAGACGGATACCTAAGAAGAAGCAGCGGTTTCTTGATAGTAAGATTGACATACCTGGGAAATACCGGTAACACAGCTTAAGCCTATCTGGAGTTCAGAAATATCTCGTGATGAATTTTTCATCAATCGAAAATGGTAAATCATCTCGACATAGATTTAAAGATCGTTTGAACAATTTAGATAATGCCACTTTAATGCCCCCGCGTGTGTAAATAACTGAAGGTGCCAAGCGACGTTGTAGAGTTTTATATGCTCCTGTGACCCATGGTGACTTAGGATGATCGTGCCTGTTGGCGACGCTGCTTATATTCTGGTGGCTTAGGATGATCGTGCCTGTTGGCGACGCTGCTTATATTCTGGTGGATTAGAATATTCGTGCCTGTTGGCGAGGCTTCCTGTGCTCCGGGAAAGCAGACTAAACTCTCTGAAGAACAAACACAATACCGTGAAGAACAAACACAATACCGTGACGAACAAACACAATACCGTGAAGAACAAACACAATACCGTGAAGAACAAACACAATACCGTGAAGAACAAACACAATACCGTGAAGAACAAACACAATACCGTGAAGAACAAACACAATACCGTGACGAACAAACACAATACCGTGAAGAACAAACACAATACCGTGAAGAACAAACACAATACCGTGAAGAACAAACACAATACCGTGAAGAACAAACACAATACCGTGAAGAACAAACACAATACCGTGACGAACAAACACAATACCGTGACTGGAACAATACACAAATAACCCAAACATAGAAGAGAGCATCTTATGACGACGTTTTGGTTCCACTTGGACCATTGATCGAAACGTCGTCATATGTTTCTTCCTCTTATGTGTTAGGTAAAAGGACACAAATGCAACTTATGTGACATTTTATTGTGGCAACGCTTCGCTCTCCATGAGCTTAGTCAAGCTTGACAAAGCTCCTGGAGAGCGAAACGTTGCAACAATAAAATATCACATTAGTTGCATTTGTGTCCTTTCACTTAACACATTGTCGGTAATTCTAATAACAGTAATACGGGTTATTTGCATA
Organism: Cherax destructor; assembly: GCA_009830355.1. Classification (NCBI taxonomy): domain Eukaryota; kingdom Metazoa; phylum Arthropoda; class Malacostraca; order Decapoda; family Parastacidae; genus Cherax; species Cherax destructor. Next base: position 97,316 of record WNWK01006852.1, read on the forward strand.
GACTCGCTGCATAGCGAGCAATACTACCTATTGCAAGAAGAGGCTTTGTAACAGTCTCTGGTGACCTCCCTTGATGATGCAGGCCTGCAACAACACCCCCTGTGTGACCTCCCTTGACGGTGCAGGCCTGCAACAGCACCCCCTGTGTGACCTCCCTTGACGGTGCAGGCCTGCAACAGCACCCCCTGTGTGACCTCCCTTGACGGTGCAGGCCTGCAACAACACACCGTGTGTGACCTCCCTTGACGGTGCAGGCCTTCAACAACAGCCCCTGTGTGACCTCCCATAACGGTGCAGGCCTGTAACAACACCCCCTGTGTGACCTCCCTTGACAGTGCAGGCCTGCAACAACACCCCATGTGTGACCTCATTTAATGATGCAGGCCTGCAACAACACCCCCTGTGTGACCTCCCTTGACGGTGCAGGCCAGCAACAAAACCCCCTGTGTGACCTCCCTTGACGGTGCAGGCCTGCAACAACACCCCCATGTGTAACCTCCCTTGACGCTGCAGACCTGCAACAACACCCTCTGTGTGATCTCCCTTGACGGTGCAGGCCTGCAACAACACTCCCCCTATGTGACCTCCCTTGACAGTGCAGGCCTGCAACAACACCCCCCTGTGTGACCTCCCTTGACGGTGCATTCCTGCAACAACACCCCCTGTGTGACCTCCCTTGACGGTGCAGGCCTGCAACAACACCCCCTGTGTGACCTCCCTTGACAGTGCAGGCCTGCAACAACCCCCCTCCCCCGGGAGATCTCCCTTGATAGTGTAACAACACCCCCTGGTATCACAGGTTCACGAGTGGATGAAGAATGGTATCTTATTAATGAAGGGGCTGATTATAATCAGCTCCTTCATTAATCGTTAATTCATTTATATAATTATATAAATGCCCTAAATATTAAATATAACTTTATGCTGACTAAGACGAGACACTTGACCAAATTTTAAAATCATACCCCAGGAGACATTGACAGAGAGTCAAGTGACATGACCTAATAGTCTATTCCATTGCAAGGGATTGCCAACGAAAGAAGTATGCCATAGTGAAGGAGCTGTCTGTGCACACAGTAGAAGAACTGCATAAACCAGATGTCATTTATGATTTTGGAAGCAGAATGTGCATAAATGGGGTGAAATCGGAGTGGGGATCAGTCACAAGTGGCGTCCCACACGGATCAGTTATAGGTCCACTGTTGTTCATAATATACATTAATGACTCACGAAATCGTAATAGCACGATTGCACACAAACCATACCACGGGCGGGGATAGAACCCGCGATCAGAGAGTCATAAAACTCCAGACCTACGCACGTCGGTCTGGACTTTCATGACTCTGATCGTGGGTTTATCCCCGCCCGTGGTATGGTTTATACATTAATGATCTTGACGAGGAATAACAAGTGATATGAGGAATTTCCCAAACGACAGAAAAGTAGGCATTATTATTGATTCGGAGGAAGACGCCACTAAACTGCAGGACGATTTAGATAAGCTCATGTCGTGGTCAGAAAAGTGGCAGATGCAGATAAATGCAAAGTCCTGAAGCTCGGGAATGTAAATAACTCTAGCACTTATAAACTAAATAATACAGAGCTTGGCTGTACAGAATGGTAAGTAGTAATCCGAAGGCAAGACAACAATGTCCAAGCGTACTTAATAATTCAAACAGATTACTAGGATTTATATCAAGAAGAATAAGCAACAGAAGTCCGGAGATTATATTACAGTTACACATCATTAGTGTGGCATGCAAAGAGTACGTTACACTTTATTCGGTGTATGTACACACTCACACCCAGTAGAGTGAACCCTAAGTGCATATAAACCCAGGTGGTAAACCAGGGTGAGGTTAACCAGGGTGCCAGAAGTAAACAGGGTGCCAGAGGTAAACCAGGGTGCCAGAGGTACGGCCGCCCGTCATAGTAGGAGCTGCCAGAACCATCGTTTTTTTCTCCAACACGCAAGTTATACTTTTGTATCATACTGATCTATATTACTCTGTTTAATCATCTTCCAGTGGTCTGTCTCTCGAAACCCAAAAATCCCTACAGGAGTCATTAAATAAGTGACACTGGATCTCGTCTGATCTAAGAAATAAGGGAACCATTGACCGGATTCAAACTGGTATCCTCGACCGGGTTCAATAAGTGGACGGAGTTTTAGGGGGCCTTAACAAACAACCAAACAATAACAAAAACTTTAAGCGGTAAGATTGCCCCAAACACTTACACTTGCAAATAAAATAGATACAATACAAATAGACAGATCACCACTTCAGGGAAGCTATTAGTAGAATATACAGTAAAACAACCAACAAAATCAGTCATGAAACCCTGTGTAGTATGCAACCAAACAAACAAACGTTCCACTGGATGGATTACATGCAACTTCTGTGGTAAATACTGCCACGCCCCTTGTGTAGGCATTCAAGAATCTACTACACGAGATATCAAACAAGGAAAGTGTTTTTGGGTATGCCCAAATGAGACCGAATTGTGGAATAAAATCACATTGATATTAAAAGATGACAACATCAAATCAGACTTCATAAAAAACATGACAGCTTTCTATAACAGTTGGGAAAGTAAAAAATCAGGGCCAGATGGTGCTACCGCCCCTGGTACAGATGTTGCAATGGTAGTCAGAAACTGTACGAATGGACAAATAAATGATGGTGACCTGAAGAGGGACAGGAGCTCTAGTGACGTAAATGATGGGGAAACAGGTGTAGACAAGGACACACAAAAACTAGTGCTACAAACTAGCAATACCCCGGCAGATAGTAAACAGGGGGATGCCCTGCGAAATACTGAAGATAAATTACCAAAAACTGATGAAGACTACATTGTCAGCACTAGAGTTGAAGATAGAAACGAGACAGGAACACAAGCACCAATAGGGAATACAATGGGGAACACAGTCACAAAAAACAGGGCAAACGGAAACCAGGCCTATGTGAATATTATGCTCTTGGTATCTGCAGGCATGGAAAATCTGGGAAATCAGATGGGACATGCAATTATAATCACCCCATAAAATGCCGTGCCCATATGAAAACAGGAAAATGCAACCTCCAATCCTTTAAGTTTTTCCACCCTGAAATGTGCCACTCATCAATTCAGGAAAGACAGTGCTATAACTTATATTGCCAGGCATACCACCTAAAGGGTACTAGGCGACACAGAACATCCAGACCATGGCAAAACCTGGGTAGCCACAGCCACACCGGAGAGAGAGGTTTTTTAGTGCCAGGAAGGAAAAAAAGCTGGCAGGAAATGACAGAAATCGTACACCAACTGCAATCACTTCTGGAGTGGAATCACAGTCAATGGCCTCAC
>WNWK01006853.1:0-100655 GCA_009830355.1 Cherax destructor
AAACTGTAACTGCAATGCAACTAATTGTTTTAAATTGTTATCTCACTCAATTAGTTGCATTGCTACAATTATTTGATATGTTCAACTTATATTCAAACTTTATAACTTAGATACGCAATTATACTAATTTTATAAATTGTCAACCATAACTTTTTATCATGTAGTCTAGAATAAAGTAGTCTTAAGAATGCCCGCAATGCACAGCATATTAGGGGCTTTTGGCATGTACATCTCATTAAGAAATATATCTTGTCTACCATGTATCATTGTACCATGTCTCAATAAAGTATTATTATTATTATTATTATTATTATTATTATTATTATAAGGTAGTAGGTTGGTAGACAGCAACCACCCAGGGAGGTACTACCGTCCTGCCAGGTGAGTGTGAAACAGAAACCTGAAACTGTTTTACATGATGGTAGGATTGCTGGTGTCTTTTTTCTGTCTCATAAACACGCTGGATAACAGGTATATCTAGCTACTTCTACTTACACTTTAGGTCACACTACACTGGCATACACATGCATATATATACATACAAAATCTAGGTTTTTCTTCTTTCTTAATAGCTCTTGTTCTTTATATTTTCTCTATTGTCCATGGGAAGTGGAAAGAATCTTTCCTCCGTAAGCCATGCGTGTCGATGAGGCGACTAAGATGCGGGAGCAATGGGCTAGTAACCCCTTCTCCTGTACAAATCCAATAAAAACAAGAAGAAGAAAAACTTTATAAAATTGGTTGTCTGAATGTGCGTGGATGTAGTGCGGATGATAAGAAAGAGATGATTGCCGATGTTATGAATGAAAAGAAGTTGGATGTCCTGGCCTAAGCGAAACAAAGCTGAAGGGGTAGGCGAGTTTCAGTGGGAGAAATAAATGGGATTAAGTCAGGAGTATCTGAGAGAGTTAGAGCTAAGGAAGGGGTAGCAATAATGTTGAAGGATCAGTTATGGAAGGAAAAGAGGGAATATAAATGTGTAAATTCAAGGATTATGTGGATTAAAATAAGGGTCGGATGCGAAAAGTGGGTCATAATAAGCGTGTATGCACCTGGAGAAGAGAGGAGTGTAGAGGAGAGAGAGATTTTGGGAGATGTTAGCGAATGTATAGGAACTTTTGAACCAAATGAGAGAGTAATTGTGGTAGGGGACCTAAATGCTAAAGTGGGAGAAACATGCAGAGGGTGTAGTAGGTAAGTTTGGGGTGCCAGGTGTAAATGATAATGGGAGCCCTTTGATTGAACTTTGTATAGAAAGGGGTTTAGTTATAGGTAATACATATTTTAAGAAAAAGAGGATAAATAAGTATACAAGATATGATGTAGGGCGTAATGACAGTAGTTTGTTGGACTATGTATTGGTAGATAAAAGACTGTTGAGTAGACTTCAGGATGTACATGTTTATAGAGGGGCTACAGATATATCAGATCACTTTTTAGTTATAGCTACAGTGGGAGTAAAAGGTAGATGGGATACAAGGAAAATAGAATCAGTAAGTAAAGAGAGGTGAAGGTTTATAAACTAAAAGAGAGGCAGTTAGGGTAAGATATAAACAACTATTGGAGGATAGATGGGCTAGTGAGAGTGTAGGCAATGGGGTCGAAAATGTATGGGGTAGATTTAAAAGGTAGTGTTAGAGTGTTCAGCAGAAGTTTGTGGTTACAGGCGAGTGGGTGCGGGAGGGAAGAGGAGCGTTTGGTGGAATGATGATGTAAAGAGAGTAGTAAGGGAGAAAAAGTTAGCATATGAGAGGTTTTACAAAGTAGAAGTGATGCAAGGAGGGAAGAGTATATGGAGAGAAAAAGAGAGTTAAAAAGAGTGGTGAACAATGTAAAAGAGCAGATGAGAGAGTGGGTGAGATGTTATCAGCAAATTTTGTTGAAAATAAGAAAAAGTTTTGGAATGAGATTAATAAGTTGAGGAAGCCTAGAGAACAAATGGATTTGACAGTTAAAAATAGGAGAGGAGAGTTATTAAATGGAGAGTTAGAGGTATCGGGAAGATGGAGAGAATATTTTGAGGATTTGTTAAATGTTGATGAAGACAGGAAGCTGTGATTTTGTGTGTAGGGCAAGGAGGAATAACATCTTGTAGGAGTGTGGAAGAGCCAGTTGTGGGTGTAGGGAAGTTCGTGAGGCAGTGGGTAGAATGAAAGGGGTAAGGCAGCTGGGATTGATGGGATAAAGATAGAAATGTTAAAAGCAGGTGGGGATATAATTTTGGAGTGGTTGGTGCTATTATTTAATAAATGTATGGAAGAGGGTAAGGTACCTAGGGATTGGCAGAGAGCGTGTATTGTTCCTTTGTATAAAGGCAAAGGGGACAAAAGAGAGTGCAAAAATTATAGGGGAATAAGTCTGTTGAGTGTACCTGGTAAAGTGTATGGTAGAGTTATTATTGAAAGAATTAAGAGTAAAACAGAAAGCAGGATAGCAGATGAACAAGGGGCTTTAGGAAAGGTAGGGGGTGTGTAGACCAAGTGTTTACAGTGAAACATATAGGTGAACAGTATTTGGATAAGGGTAAAGATGTTTTTGTGGCATTTATGGATTTGGAAAAGGCGTATGATAGGGTAGATAGGGGGCAATGTGGCAGATGTTGCAGGTGTATGGAATAGGAGGAAGGTTACTGAAAGCAGTGAAGAGTTTTTATGAGGATAGTGAGGCTCAGGTTAGAGTGTGTAGGAGGGAAGGGACTATTTCCCAGTAAAAGTGGGCCTTAGACAAGGATGTGTGATGTCACCGTGGTTGTTCAATATATTTATAGATGGGGTTGTAAGAGAAGTGAATGCGAGGGTCTTGGCAAGAGGTGTTGGGCTAAAAGATAAAGAAGCAAATACAAAGTGGGAGTTGTCACAGTTGTTTTTGCTGATGACACTGTGCTTTTGGGAGATTCTGAAGAGAAGCTGCAGAGGTTGGTGGATGAATTTGGTAGGTGTGTAAAGAAGAAAATTGAAAGTGAATATAGGAAAGAGTAAGGTGATGAGGATAACAAAAAGAATAGGTGACGAAAGATTGGATATCAGATTGGAGGAGAGAGTATGGAGGAGGTGAATGTATTCAGATATTTGGGAGTGGACATGTCGGCGGATGGGTCTATGAAGGATGAGGTGAATCATAGAATTGATGAGGGGAAAAGGGTGAGTGGAGCACTTGAGTCTGTGGAGACAAAGAACCTTGTCCATGGAAGTAAAGAGGGAATGTATGAGAGTATAGTTATACCAACGCTCTTATATGGGTGTGAAGCATGGGTGATGAATGTTGCAACGAGGAGAAGGCTGGAGGCAGTGGAGATGTCATGTCTGAGGTCAATGTGTGGTGTGAATATAATGCAGAGAATTCGGAGTTTGGAAATTAGGAGGAGGTGCGGGATTACCAAAACGATTGTCCAGAGAGCTGAGGAGGGGTTGTTGAGATGGTTTGGACATGTAGAGAGAATGGAACGAGACAGAGTGACTTCGAGAGTGTATAAATCTGTATTGGAGGGAAGGCGGGGTAGGGTCGGCCTAGGAAAGGTTGGAGGAGGGTAAAGGAAGTTTTGTGTGCGAGGGCTTGGACTTCCAGCAAGCATGTGTGAGCGTATATGATAGGAGTGAATGGAGGCATATGGTTTTAATACTTGACGTGCTGTTGGAGTGTGAGCAAAGTAACATTTATGAAGGATTCAGGAAACCGGCAGGCCGGACTTGAGTTCTGGAGATGGGAAGTACAGTGCCGGCACTCTGAAGGAGGGTGTTAATGTTGCAGTTTTATAACTGTAGTGTAAAGCACCCTTCTGGCAAGACAGTGATGGAGTGAATGATGATGAAAGTTTTTCTTTTCGGGCCACCCTGCCTTGGTGGGAATCGGCCGATGTGTTAATAAAAAAAAAAATTATTATAAGCAGGGCCCTATGGTAACCCGGAACCCAACCTGCTGTATAAGCAGGCCCCTGTGGTAGCCCAGAACCCAACCTGCTGTATAAGCAGGGCCCAACAAGCCCAGAACCCAACCTGCTGTATAAGCATCGCCCTATGGTAGCCTAGAACCCAACCTGCTGTATAAGCAGGACCTGCCTGTACTTGCATATATGAACCTTATTCAAGAAGCAATGCTTGTGATTTGATTTGGTATATGTCTAATGCCTATCATGACTCACTATCCAGTGGACAGTGGTCATAAGATCAGAGGCCACAATGGATCCAGGTACTGAGTCCCAATGATCTGTTGACTAAGCAAATTACAGAAGTACATTAATGATTCATTTCAAAAATACATATTGGTTTCATTCACATATTTTACTTTAAAAATGTAAATGATGCGGTGGTGGTAATTTCATCAAACCTTTAGTATTTATAATATAACGTAGAAGTCATAAATATAGAGTTTGGTCTTAACATACTGTATTGGTATTTGAATTTTGCAAACTGTAATCCCCCACTCTTAATTAAGAGATTAAGGTTTAAATTAGTTGACAGGTCATGTAAATTATTACCAGGGTTTTATTATATGGCAGAAACCACCTTTCCTCTGTACCCAGTGATAATAATACAGTGGTCCCTCGACTAATGGTCTTAATCCGTTCCAGGAGCTAGACCTCAACACAAAAAATTCGTAATTCGAAACCTTATTTCCCATAAGAAATAATGTAAATACAGTGGACCCCCGAGTAAAGTAAAAACTTCATTCCAGAAGCCTGCTCAAGTGCCATTACCGAACGAATTTACTCCCTTAAGGAATAATGTCACGTAGGTTAGTCTATTTCAGACCCCCAAAAATACACTTCCACAAGCACTTACAATATTATACTTACATAATTGTAAGATTTCCGGGGTGTTCGTTACTCTGGGGTCCACTGTACAATTAATCCATTCCAGACATCCAAAAATATTCACAAAAAATTAATTTTGTAAAGATTAACTATACTTTTATATTCACAAAACAATTATAAATAGTAGTATATATAAAGTAGTATTTTTTCTGTCTCATAAACATGCAAGATTTCAGGTACATCTTGCTACTTCTACTTACACTTAGGTCACACTACACATTCATGTACATACAAGCATATATATACACACCCCTCTAGGTTTTCTTCTATTTTCTTACTAGTTCTTGTTCTTATTTCCTCTTATCTCCATGGGGAAGTGGAACAGAATTCTTCCTCCGTAAACCATGCGTGTCGTAAGAGGCGACTAAAATGCCGGGAGCAAGGGGCAAGTAACCCCTTCTCCTGTATATATTACTAAATGTAAAAGGAGAAACTTTCGTTTTTCCTTTTGGGCCTCCCCGCTTCGGTGGGAAACGGCTGACGTGTTGAAAGAAGAAGAATGTAATATGTATTAAATTTATAATTGAACATTTAAAATAACATTTACTTACCTTTATTGAAGAGAGTTGCTGGCATCTGGAAGATAGGGAGGAGGACAGAGGGAGGGGTTAGTGTTTGGAAGGGGAATCCCCACTCCCTGCCTTCCTGCTACACTCCCTGCATGCCTGCTACACTCCCTGCATGAATGCTATACTCCCTGCATGAATGCTACACTCCCTGCATGAATGCTACACTCCCTGCATGAATGCTACACTCCCTGCATGAATGCTATACTCCCTGCATGCCTGCTTCACTCCCTGCATGAATGCTACACTCCCTGCATGAATGCTACACTCCTTGTATGAATGCTACCACTGGGGTGCCACAAGGAAGCTTCTTTGGACCCATGGTGATTTATTTCACAGCGACAATCACTAAACCACCAATAAACACAACAAATGTACGTATTGTGAATGTTTGAAAGAGCGCTGGGCATTGTTCACTCAAGTGTAAACAACGCTAGACTGGCGTCCTGCGAGGCGCGCAAGCACAGGCAGGCGGACAGGTCTGGTACGGACCGCTACACGAGAAAAATATTGACCATAAAAAACAAACTTTACACGAGAAAACCGTTATATGGACAGACCGTTACTCGGGGGTCCACTGTATGTTTATGTGAGGGTGTGTAAAGGTAGAAAGTTGAAAGTGAACAAAGATAAGAGTAAGGTGATGAGGGTATCAAACGATTTAGATAAAGAAAAATTGGATATCACATTGGAGAGAGGGATTATGGAAGAAGTAAATGTTTTCAGATATTTGGGAGTTGACTTGTCAGCAGATGGGTATATGAAGGATGAGGTTAACCATAGAATTGATGAAGGAAAAAAGGTGAGTGGTGCATTGAGGTATCTGTGGAGACAAAAAACGTTATCTATGGAGGCAAAGAAGGGAATGTTTGAAAGTATAGTGGTACCAACATTCTTATATGGGTGTGAAGCTTGAGTTGTAAATGCTGCAGCGAGGAGGCGGCTGGAGGCAGTGGAGATGTCCTGTCTAAGGGCAATGTGTGGTGTAAATATTATGCAGAGAATTTGGAGTGTAGAAATTAGGAGAAGGTGTGGAGTTACTAAATGTATTAGTCAGAGGGCTGAAGAGGGGTTGTTGAGGTGGTTTGGTCATTTAGAGAGAATGGATCAAAGTAGAATGACTTGGAGAGCGTATAAATCTGTAGGGGAAGGAAGGAGGGGTAGGGGTCATTATCGAAAAGGTTGGAGGGAGGGGGTAAAGGAGGTTTTGTGGGCGAGGGGCTTGGACTTCCAGCAAGCGTGTGTGAGCGTGTTAGATAGGAGTGAATGGAGATGAATGGTTTTTGGGACCTAACGAGCTGTTGGAGTGTGAGCAGGGTAATATTTTGTGAAGGGATTCAGGGAAACCAGTTAATTGATTTAGTTGGACTTGAGTCCTGGAAATGGGAAGTACAATGCCTGCACTTTAAAGTAGGGGCTGGGATAGTGACAGTTGGGAGGGACTTATTTTCAGCTGTCGTATCTGAGCGTCTCTGCAAAGACAGTGATTATGTATGAATGAGGTGAAAGTGTTGAATGATGATGAAAGTATTTTCTTTTTGGGGATTTTCTTTCTTTTTGGATCACCCTGCTTCGGTGGGAGACGGCCGACTTATTGGAAAAAAAAATGTATATTACATAGTATGTACTCTTTGGGAGCAAGGGGCTAGTAACCCCTTCTGTATAAATTAGTAAATGTAAAAATAGATGCATTATAAGGTTTTCTTATTTTTTGAGTCACTCTGCCTCGGTGGGAGAGCTGGAGTCTATGACCGGTGTTAACAAAAATGAATTCTTTGTTAATAATAATACTAATATAAATGAGAGATGTTTCAGCAGGCTTGTGAACTACACACAAGGGTTGGGTGAGAACCGTCTTGTCATGGCAGTGGTGGACATTGGCCACTCGGAGCCCTGGACCCTCAACACTTACACACTCCACTTAACCAGACGACCTCCACCTGTGCCAACACCAGATCTCACCCTCCTGCCCATCAGGTCTGCGCCCTCAAGCAGGTGAGGGAGGATTCAGTGATAAATACTGAAGACTGACTTTATTAGTATACAGTAAACCCTCCGTTTTCGTGTGATTCCCTCCATTTTTGTGCTTGGTCCGGAACCTGTCCACCAGTGCCACACACATACAAAGGCCGTAGGCCGCCACCCACGCACCTCCCACGCACATTGTCATGCAGTCTAGCATTGTTTACGCTTGAGTGAACATCACCCCAGGAGTTTATACAAAACATTTATTAACAATTCATTGTTTTTGGCCCTTGATTATTGTGTGTGACTACTAAATAAGCTACCATGGGCCCAAAGAAAGCTCCTAGTGCCACTTCTTTGGTAAAGAAAGTGAGGAACACCATAGAACTGAAGAAAGAAATAATAGAAAAATACGATAGTGGTGTATGTATTGCCGAGCTCGCCAGGATATACAAGAAAGCCCCAACAACCATCGGTTCCATTGTGTATAAGAGAAAAGCAATCACTGAAGCTAATGTTGCAAAAGGGGTGAATACAATAACGAAACAGAGATCACAAACAATAGAAAATATGGAGAAATTGTTGTTGCTGTGGATAAACTAAAAACTGCTAGCGGGTGATAGTGTTGTGCAGTCATTAATTTGTGAAAAAGCAAGGCAGTTGCATACCGATCTTGTCAAGAAAATGCCTGAAACCAGTGATAATGATGAATTTAAGGCCAGCAAAGGCTGGTTCGAAAAATTTAAGAAGCGAAGTGGCATACAGTGTTGTAAGGCATGGTGAGGGTGCCAGTTCAGATAAATAAGGGGCTGAAAAATTTGTGCGCAACTTTAAAGAATATGTAGAGGCTGAAAATTTCAAACCCCAACAAGTGTTTAATTGTGACGAAACAGGCCTCTTTTGGAAGAAAATGCCAAGGAGGACCTACATCACTCAGGAGGAAAAGGCAATGCGAGGACACAAGCCTATGAAAGACAGGCTAACTCTAATGTTGTGTGGTAATGCTAGTGGGGATTTCAAAGTGAAGCCTTTACTGGTGTATCACTCTGAAAATCCCAGTGTTCAAGAACTACAGTGTTGACAAGAGTAAATTGTGTGTGTTTTGGAAGTCTAATGCTAAGGCATGGGTCACTAGGGAAATTTTCCTGGAATGGTTTAATCAAGTGTTTGGCCCCAGTGTGAAGAAATATCTATTGGACAATAAATTGCCACTTAAGTGCCTCCTGGTAATGGACAATGCTCCTGGTCATCCTCAAGACTTGGAAGACCAAATGTCTAAGGATTTCAAATTTGTAACAGTGAAGTTCTTGCCTCCTAACACCACTCCTCTCATCCAGCCCATGGACCAGCAAGTCATTGCAAACTTCAAAAAACTGTACACCAAAGCAATGTTTCAAAGGTGCTTTGATATGACCAATGACTCTGCATTGACCCTAAGAGAGTTCTGGAAGGATCACTTCAGTGTCTTCCATTGCATAGGCCTTATAGATAAAGCTTGGCAGGGAGTGACTTCCAGGACGATGAACTCTGCTTGGAGAAAGTTGTGGCCAGATTGTGTCTCAGAGAGGGATTTTGAAGGGTTTGGGGCTGATCCTGAGAAGCCTGTGGAAGTTGTGGAAAGTATTGTGGCATTGGGGAATTGCATGGGGTTGGATGTGAGTGGCAAAGATGTGGAAGAGTTGGTGGAGGACCACAATGAAGATCTAACCACTGAAGAGCTGCAAGAGCTTGAGCTGCAACAACATCAAACGACAACTCAGGAAATTGCTTCAGTGGAGGAAGAGAGATGTAAGGTGCCTTCTTCAGAGATTAAGGAGATTTGTGCAATGTGGAGTAGGGTGCATTCATTTGTGGAGGAACATCACCCTGAGAAAGATGTTGCAATCCGTGCTGGCTACTTTTACAATGACAATGCCATGTCCCATTTTTGGGACATTTTAAAGAGCCGCCAGACACAGAGCTCTCTGGACATATATTTAGTGCCACAGGTGTGTAGTGACTCTCAAGCTGGTCCTAGTGGGATTAAAAGACAAAGAAGGGAAGTGACCCCATATGAGGACTTGGTACCTAGAGTCCTTATGGAGGGGGATTCCCCTTCCAAAAAATAGGTTCTCTTCCCTCTCCCCTCCTCCCTCTCTTCCATCCAGCAACATCAGTCTTCAATAAAGGTAAGTGCCACATTCATTTCATTCATTTGTGCATGTCAATCTATCTTTAAGGCCCCCAAATTTTTTTTTTCCAAACTTCTGGGTTTGTGGAACGGATTAATTGAATTTCCATTATTTCTTTTGGGGAAAATGGTTTCAGTTTTCGTGTGTTTCAGTTTTAGTGCATCCCTCAGGAACGGATTAAGCACGAAAACGAAGGGACCACTGTATTCAGGCTAAATTTACATGGGTTTTGACAAATTTGTGTTTTTTAATTTTTTACATTGGCTATGTAAAGCACAATACCTGACCAGCCAGGCTGTGGTTTGTACGTCGAACTGTGTGCGGCCAGCAGTAACAGCCTTGTTGATCAGGCTCTGATCCAACATGAGGCCTGGTCACAGACCGGGCCTCTGGGGCGTTGACCACTGTAACTCTCTCCAGGTAAACTCCAGGCATACAGTTGTATAATCTAACAAAAGTCAAATAGTACTTTTGTTTTTGTATTTTTCATTGTAGTCACAAATGGGTATGTATGCTCCCTTTAGCTTCATTGCATAATAATAATGAAAGTAAATAAATGATTGATAAAAATAAAAACCTTCATTTATGTTAAACATACTTTATTAAAGTGCCGATGGGTGAGGATGTTGCAGTTTGGAAAGTCATTAGAATAATTGTCTGCATATTTTTGGCAAGACAGCAGTTGAATTAGTTGCATTGCTACAATTAATTGATATGTTCAACATATATCCAAACTTTATAACTTAGATACACAATTATACTTATTTTATAAATTATCAACCATAACTTTTTACCATGTAGTCTACAATTAAGTAGTCCTAAGAATGCCCGCAATGCACAGCATATTAGGGGCTTTTGGCATGTACATCTCATTAATACCTATGTATCTTGTCTACCCAACCATGTATCACTGTACCATGTCTCAATAAAGTATTATTATTATTATTATTTGTAGGTAGTAGGTTGGTAGACAGCAACCGCCCAGGGAAGTACTACCATCCTGCCAAGTGAGTGTAAAACGAAAGCCTGTAATTGTTTTACATGATGGTAGGATTGCTGGTATCTTTTTTCTGTCTCATAAACTTGCAAGATTTCAGGTACGTCTTGTTACTTCTACTTACACTTAGGTCACACTACACATTCATGTACAAGCATATATTTATATACACACACCCCTCTGGGTTTTCTTCTGTTTTCTTACTAGTTCTTGTTCTTATTTCCTCTTATCTCCATGGGGAAGTGGGACAGAATTCTTCCTCCGTAAGCCATGCGTGTCGTAAGAGGCGACTAAAATGCCGGGAGCAAGGGGCTAGTAACCCCTTCTCCTGTATATATTACTAAATGTAAAAGGAGAAACTTTTGTTTTTCCTTTTGGGCCACCCCGCTTCGGTGGGAAACGGCCGACGTGTTGAAAGAAAGAAAGATTATTATTATTATTATTATTAATATTTCTGTTTTTTTGGGGTCACTGGAAGAAGGGAGCAAAGCACTAGTATGCTGGAATGAATGGTTTTTTTTTTATCAGTTTTTTTTCAGCATTGTCCAAAGGTTGTATTATTGTTAAAATATTATAGTTAAATGGGAGTGCATGGTTTTGGTGCAAGTGTCAAAAACTGAAAAGAAGCATTGCTAACTTGATGACTAATAAATACATGGGTGTCTTACAATAATGTGAGCTGAGGATTGCACCCTCAGAGCCATGTGGCCTCAGCACTGAGTCCTCTTATAACTCTTGGAGAGACTTCCTCACCCACAGCCATGGTCTTCCTGCCTGCTCACAAGGAGATGTTCATGGTAAGTTTCTAATCATAGAAGCTGGAACCCTGCAAACTGGGCTGAGTAAATGCAGGTACAAACATCCTTAACAGAGAATGAGATATGGGAAGAAAAAAAGAAATTTTTATTATTTTATTTTTTTATTAACATTGGCCCGATTCCCACCAAGGCAGGGTGGCCCGAAAAAGAAAAACTTTCATCATCATTCACTCCATCACTGTCTTGCCAGAGGGGTACTTTACACTACAGTTATAAAACTGCAACATTAACCCTTTCAGGGTCCGTGCCGTAGTTCTACGGCTTTGAGTTGAGGGTCCAAACCGTAGTTCTACGCCATGAGCTCAGCTCACTCAGATAAGCTGTGAAAGGTAAATTTGGGCCTAGATATGAGAGAATACAACTAGATGGTAAGTGTGCACCACATAAAACAAATCCTGCAGCACACAGTGCATAATGAGAGAAGAAAAACTGAGACCGTAATTTTTTATTAAAACGGCGAATTTGCAGTGTTTTTTCGTATGCTTTTTATAGTTGTATTTCCAATTTCTTGGTATCATTTGATAGAATAGAAGATATATTACAGAAATAGAGATGATTTTGATTGGTTTTAATATTGAAAATGGCTTGAAACTGAGCTCAAATTAGCGGAAATGTTAAATTTTTGCCGATGTTGAAGAGTAAACAAATGACCTCACGCGTCTAATAAGCGCCAGCTGGTGGGTCTAATATACGTTCACAAATGTGGTGATATTATTTATACAATTATTACAATATTGCATGACAGTAAATCTTCCATTTTTGGTTTGAATAGAAATTCATTATGTGAATAAAAAATCAAAATGGAATTCATTTGTAAAGACTGAAAACGTGACTAATGAACAGAGGAAATGTTAGTTTAGTGCCAGGAATGCCTGCATTGTTTATTCTGCACCCTATTTTGAAATTGGAATTATTTTGAACTTTGTGTTAAATTGGCTAAATTACCAATTTCCGATCACTTTATTTTCTAGTTAAAACAGTTGACTGGGCGATTTCTTGTGCTCAATCGATAGAATACAAGTAATACTAGTGAAATAACTAAGAATTTGGTCGACTGGAATAATGTAATTGGCCTAAAATGGGAGCCAAACTCGGCAAAATTGCCGATGCGTAAATATCGCTGACGCATCAAAATTCATGAGAGCATAATTTCGCGAATTTTTCATATTATTTCGTACTTTTTGTTTTATTACCTTCAGAAAATAATTCTCTACCATTTCATAAGAAAAAATAACAAAACTTTTTTTGAAAATTCTTGGACCCTGGTGCACACTTTGAAATTTGGCCTCTGGACCCTGAAAGGGTTAACACCCCTCCTTCAGAGTGCAGACACTGTACTTCCCATCTCCAGAACTCAAGTCCGGCATCCTGGTTTCCCTGAATCCCTTCATAAATGTTACTTTGCTCACACCAACAGCACGTCAAGTATTAAAAACCATTTGTCTCCATTCACTTCTATCAAATACGCTCACGCATGCCTGCTGGAAATCCAAGCCCCTCGCACACAAAACCTCTTTTACCCCCTCCCTCCAACCTTTCCTAGGCCGACCCCTACCCCGCCTTCCCTCCACTACAGATTTATACACTTTTGAAGTCATTCTGTTTCGTTCCATTCTCTCTACATGTCCGAACCACCTCGACAACACCTCCTCAGCCCTCTGGATAATAGTTTTGGTAATCCCGCACCTCCTCCTAATTTCCAAACTCCGAATTCTCTGCATTATATTCACACCACACATTGACCTCAGACATGACATCTCCACTGCCTCTAGCCTTCTCCTCATTGCAACATTCATCACCCATGCTTCACACCCATATAAGAGTGTTGGTATAACTATACTCTCATACATTCCCCTCTTTACTTCCATGGACAAAGTTCTTTGTCTCCACAGACTCCGAAGTGCACCACTCACCCTTTTCCCCTCATCAATTCTATGATTCACCTCATCCTTCATAGACCCATCTGCTGACATGTCCACTCCCAAATATCTGAATACATTCACCTCCTCCATACTCTCTCCCCTCCAATCTGATATCCAATCTTTCGTCACCTAATCTTTTTGTTATCCTCATCACCTTACTCTTTCCTATATTCACTTTCAATTTTCTTCTTTTACATACCCTGCCAAATTCATCCACCAACCTCTGCAACTTCTCTTCAGAATCTCCCAAAAGCACAGTGTCATCAGCAAAAAGCAACTGTGACAACTCCCACTTTGTATTTGATTCTTTGACTTTTAACCCCACACCTCTTGCCAAGACCCTCGCATTCACTTCTCTTACAACCCCATCTATAAATATATTGAACAACCATGGTGACATCACACATCCTTGTCTAAGGCCTACTTTTAGGCCTTAGACAAGGATGGAAAATATAATGTATGAAAATATAGTGTATGAAGGATGGGTATGGGGTGTATAATAAAGATATTAATCTAACCATAATACACAAAATTCATTTTTTTTTTTGATGGGGTGTGAATTACTGTACAGTATGATGGTTTTGCATTTAACATCCTTAAGATAATTGATGGTTTCTCTGCATCAATCTATACAAGAGTGAGTATATCTCTAGGTGCATGTAATATCTGGTAGTGGAGTGGGCTTTGTCAATTTACATAAGAGGGTTTGTGTAGTCAGCATTCTAAATTCAAGGTTGCTGCAGTGCTAGAGGTCCCACCAATCCAGACACTGAGCATACCACTGAATGTTGTCTATTTTTTTTTTAATGCACTGGCCATCTCCCACCAAGGCAGGTGACCCAAAAATGAAATGCTTTCATGAAGCTTTTCCTACATTTAGTAATTTGTACAGGAGTTACTAGCCCCTTGCTCATGCCATTTTAGTCACCTCTTATGACATGCATGGCTTATGGAGGAAGGATTCTGCTCCACTTTCTTATGTTGTCTATACTATAATAATTGCCTATACACTATTATTATAAAAAAAAATGTTGCGAAGAAAGAGGATTTAGGTATGAAGTCCACATGAGCACATTTTCAATGAAGTACAGTGGACCCCCGGTTTTCGTAATTAATCCGTTCTAGAGGATATTACTAACTCCGAATCTGTTTTCCCCATAAGAAATGATGGAAATTCAATTAATTTGTTTGACACCCAAAAGTATTAAAATAAAAAAAAACTTGTTATTAAATATACATTAAATTACACAGAAAACAATGAGACATGAAGAATGAAAGTATAATAACATGTCACTTACCTTTATTGAAGAGTTGTTGATGTGTGGAAGATGGGAGGAGAGGAGAGGATGAAGTTTTTTCATTGTTTTGAAGGGGAATCCCCTTCCATAAAGACATCAGGTAACAAGTCCTTGCCTTCCTGTTACGCTCCCTGCATGCCTGCTACACTCCCTGCATGCCTGCTACGCTCCCTGCATGCCTGCACGCTCCCTGCATGCCTGCTCGCTCCCTGCATGCCTGCTACGCTCCCTGCATGCCTGCTACGCTCCCTGCATGCCTGCTACGCTCCTGCATGCCTGCTACGCTCCCTGCATGCCTGCTACGCTCCCTGCATGCCTGCTACGCTCCCTGCATGCCTGCTACGCTCCCTGCATGCCTGCTACGCTCCCTGCATGCCTGCTCGCTCCCTGCATGCCTGCTACGCTCCCTGCATGCCTGCTACGCTCCCTGCATGCCTGCTACGCTCCCTGCATGCCTGCTACGCTCCCTGCATGCCTGCTACGCTCCCTGCATGCCTGCTACGCCCTGCATGCCTGCTACGCTCCCTGCATGCCTGCTACGCTCCCTGCATGCCTGCTACGCTCCCTGCATGCCTGCTACGCTCCCCTGCATGCCTGCTACGCTCCCTGCATGCCTGCTACGCTCCCTGCATGCCTGCTACGCTCCCTGCATGCCTGCTACGCTCCCTGCATGCCTGCTACGCTCCCTGCATGCCTGCTACGCTCCCTGCATGCCTGCTACGCTCCCTGCATGCCTGCTACGCTCCCTGCATGCCTGCTACGCTCCCTGCATGCCTGCTACGCTCCCTGCATGCCTGCTACGCTCCCTGCATGCCTGCTACGCTCCCTGCATGCCTGCTACGCTCCCTGCATGCCTGCTACGCTCCCTGCATGCCTGCTACGCTCCCTGCATGCCTGCTATGCTCTTTACCACAGGGCTGGCACTAGGAGCTTTCTTTGGGCTCATGGTGGCTTATTTATTAGCAGTTGCAAGCACTAAAAACAATGGAATAATGACGAAATGTATCGTATGAAATCGTGGGGTGACCTTCACTCGATGGTAAACAATGGCACACTGACTGAGAAAGGTGCATCGGGCCACTCGGGCCAGGCGTACGCGTCCCAGACGAATAACTATCTCCGAGCAGATCTACGATCACCGAACCAATATTTTTACGAAAAAATGTTACTAATTCCAAATTTTACGAACTCCGATGACTACGAAAACCGGGGGTCCACTGTATTGTACTTAGGTTGTACTAAGGTTAGGCACCACAAAAACCCCACAAATATTCAAAATTATATGGGAGACCCTTCAGTAAAAATGTTAAACAATTTAAATCTGCAAATTTGGAGGGCAGACTGTTCGTAAATGTGTTTCTCTCCATCAGGTCGGTGTATGCTACCATGCAGTTCATGTGAACTTGGAGATTCATGTGACTGGTCCCGTGCACTGTGGCAGCCATTCACGTGCACCCACACCACCCTTCCTATTCATCACCTTCGTCAGTGCCTATACGGCAAGACAGTACGAGCAAACCATATTTTCTGTTGCGGTATACACTAATACATGTAGCTTTCCGTTTACGATACTTTAATGATATTGTTTATGTTATAGTATTGTACATGACTCCTGGGGTAAGATTTTTCACCCTTAAAGTATAGTACTGTATGTATAAATATACTGCACTATATATTTTTAGCTTGCAATGAAATTGTTTTTTTCATTGAATACAAAATTCAAAATTCTTAAAATTTTAAACCTTAGATACATGTGAAATTTATTGTTTAAATACACAGGAAGAGAAAGTTCCCATAAAGTGCACATGTAACAACAATTAACATGAGCTTCTAGTCATTGTACCCTGATTCTCAACATTAAAAGTTTAGTAATCATGAATATTTAACATATATTCCAGCATTCATTCCATAATGAAAGGGTAAATAGGTAGGCTGTACAGCAGACCTGATTTAACCCATCAGTTTTTTGTATCTTTTATTGAAATACTGAAATGGTAAGGATGTGTTGTGATACAGCTGGTGTTCTTGGGTGACAGCACCAACAGAGGAATGTTATACTCGCTCCTTCAGCGACTCAATGGCAGCCTCACCTCCTGGGACAAGACTCATGATTTGAGGGTCATTTGCAGCGCCAACTATGGCCACACCACCTTTGCCTTTGCCTACTATCCCAAATTTTGGCTTCCTTCCAACCAGAGGCCTGTCTTTGACCAAACTCTCTACCAGCTCCTGCACAGGTAGGGATAACAGCTATGTATGTAGATGATAGAAGTGCCACTATGACCATTTGTTCTACAGTCAGTTTTGAGTGCACATTAACATAGCCATTAAAGCTCAGCATAATTAGCCCAGAAGCTGTAAGTGAAAACTAGACTGCATTTTGTTCAATCATGGTTCATTATCAAGTCTTCTGGATTTTTTTCCCTTCTCTTTCTCATTTGCAGCTTAATATTTTCTTGGATGGATCAAACCGTCTTTTTATTATTTTATTTTATTAACACGTCGGCTGATTCCCACCAAGGCAGGGTGGCCCAAAAAAGAAAAGCTTTCATCATCATTCACTCCATCACTGTCTTGCCAGAGTCGTGCTTACACTTCAGTTATAAAACTGCAACATTAACACCCATCCTTCAGAGTGGCTAAAACTCTTGCTTCACACACGGAGGGCATGGGTTCGATTCCCGGCGGGGTGGAAACATTTTGATGTGTTTCCTTACACCTGTTGTCATGTTCACCTAGCAGCAAATAGGTACCTGGGTGTTAGTCGACTGGTGTGGGTCGCATCCTGGGGGACAAGATTGAGGACCCCAATGGAAATAAGACACAGTCCTCGATGACGCACTGACTTTCTTGGGTTATCCTGGGTGGCTAACCCTCCGGGGTTAAAAATACGAAGAAATCTTATCTATCTTATCCAGGACTCAAGTCTGGCCTGCCGGTTTCCATGAATCCCTTCATAAATGTTACTTTGCTCTCACTTCAACAGCACGTCAAGTATTAAAAACTATTTGTCTCCACTCCTATCGAATACGCTCACACATGCTTGCTGGAAGTCCAAGCCCCTCGCACACAAAACCTCCTTTACCCCCTCCCTCCAACCTTTCCTAGGCCGACCCCCTACCCCGCCTTCCCTCCTCTACAGATTTATACACTCTCGAAGTCATTCTATTTTGTTCCTTCCTCTCTACATGTCCGAACAAACCGTCTTCTAGTTTCTATTTAGTTTGTGATCTAAAAAGGAACATGTTAAACCAGCCATTGATTATGCTTTCAAAACATACTAAACAAAGGACATTTGTTCACTCTTCTAAAAAAACTTGACTTATGGTGAAAGTTAAGAGTGATAAGGGTATAAAACACACGTAGTGGTGTTTGTTATTAAGTAGAACTGATAGCACTCAGGACTAATATAAATAGATTGTCACATGCAGCTAGTAATGAGCAATAAGTAAAAAAATAAATTGCCCACGAAATTGATCAGTACAAATAGCACACAAGACTAAGATAACTATTGTACAATGACCAGTCTAAGACAACCAGCTCACAGAACTAAGACATATATTACACAGAAGAAACAATTTCCAAGTGAATAGTTTGCACTTAAGGTCACGAAAACTAAAAGCTGTCTGATGGGTAATTTCATATTCATAGAAAATTGATAAGCTTGTACAAGTCTTACAACGATGCCGTCTGAGGGATACGTTGAGCTTCCAGCCAAGAAAATTTACAGCTTGCATGTAACCAGTCTAATCAATATAATGTAAAGACTTTAGTCAATGCTGTTGCAGGGCTGGCCCACTACGTAACAGCTTGGACACCATCGTGGTAGTGGGTGGCGTCCACTGGGTTGCTGTCCAGCACTTGCATATGGTCACAACGGCTCTTCACAGGTTAAGTACTAGTCCCTCTATTATTTCATGGATTATTACTGTACCATGTTGGCTGTAGAAGTAGCAGCTGGGGCTATTACCATAATAGTGGAAATAACTGCTTATTAGACAGCATATCACTCAAATGCAGTTGCATAATGTTCTACAGAGAAATACACAAGTGCTTGATGATAACAGCAGCAGTGTATGCAGTCATTAGGCCAAGTGCCTTTGTGTTATGAGAGAATGGCCCAAGAAGTGGCATAATATTGAAAGCTTATCGAAGATTAACCCGTAAACAGTCCACACGTATATATACGTTAATACCGCTACTGCCCCAAACGTATATTTACGTTTTATTTTTCCTGCCCCCAAATTTGGCACGATTGGCCTGAGATGACTGGTCAGCATAGAATACGCCTTAGCCCTTGGTGTGCGCTGTATTAAAAAAATCTGGGACCATTTAGTACCTTGTGGGAGGACCAGTTCAATTGAGCGCCAGCTTGAGCAAATATAGCAGCAAATACATGGGATTCACTGATGTCATGTAGTATTAACTCTCCCATTTTAAGTGGAAAGTGATGTTGACCTCGAGTTTAGTGGTTCTGAGGTGGATATGGCCATAAGTGTTCGAGGAAATATCAAAAACCTTGATAATAACCCATGTGCAACATATATGCAACATCCTTTCAGAATGTCTTATAACCTATGCCTGTCTATCTTTGTCTGTCTGTCTGTCTCTGTCTATCTCTGTCTCACAGGTACACAAATACAATTATACATAGTGTAAATTTCCTAGGATAACCCAAAAAATCCAGACAAAGTGCTTGTAGATATGTGTAACCATGACTGGCAAATACATATTTACACTTGCTCAGGAACCAGATGTGTTGGTTCAGGAGTGGATCTCTCTGAGACGGGAGAGCTAGATGCTAGATGGACAGATAGAGAGCTTGACAGACAGGCAGATAGACAGAGAGCTTGACAGACAGACACAGAGCTTGCCAGACAGACACAGAGCTTGCCAAACAGACACAAAGCTTGCCAGACAGACACAGAGCTTGCCAGACAGACACAAAGCTTGCCAGACAGACACAGAGCTTGCCAGACAGACACAGAGCTTGCCAGACAGACACAGAGCTTGCCAGACAGACACAGAGCTTGCCAGACAGACACAGAGCTTGCCAGACAGACACAGAGCTTGCCAGACAGACACAGAGCTTGCCAGACAGACACAGAGCTTGCCAGACAGACACAGAGCTTGCCAGACAGACACAGAGCTTGCCAGACAGACACAGAGCTTGCCAGACAGACAGACAGAGATTTTAGATTTTGCCACCGAAGTGGCTAGTTTATTGTGCACCCCATATCCATCCTGTGGACGGTAGTGCAAGAGCATAGACAGAGAGCTTGGCACACATATAGACAGAGAGCTTGGCACACATATAGACAGAGAGCTTGACAGAAACAGATACAGAGAGCTTGGCAGACAGATAGACAGAGTTTGACAGACAGATATGTTTGTGTAACAGTGAAAACAGAGGGGGATGCTCATCAAATGTCACCCTTTATCTTATCTTATCACGGCACCCTCGCATACGCTCATCATATGTCACCAATTATCTTCTCTTATCTTGTCACTGTCAGCAGTGGACTGACTTGTCTTACATTGTGCTTGAAGGGAACTTATTATTTCTTATTCTTCTTCTTATTATTTTCATTATTCATATTATTATTCCTATTATTATTATTATTATTATTATTATATACTCCCACGTATCCAAAACATTGCTGGGACCTATAAATACTTTGTATATATTCCTAGACAATAGTAAATGACCAAAACAGGTGTAAATGTCCACCTGCCAGTGTGTTTGTGACAATTTGAGTACAATTTCAGTACCTAATATTAGTGTTAGAACAAAGAACTACTGTAAATTGTAATTATCAGAACATAAAAATTATATAAAATAGTATAAAAACGAGAAAAAAAGGTATATCGGCAACACTTCTGCAAACAGCAGGACTCGATGTTGCCGTCAGGTGAGCATTCAGTGCCAACTTCTCGGCCTCATATATCGGTAAGTACTGAACCTAACTTTTTTTTTTATGCTATAACACTTTCTTTATTTCTATATAAAAATTTTTTTTTTTTTTTTCAAAATATTCAGGGCACTGGGGTAGTAAACGTATATATACGTTTGGACCGTTTACGGGTTAAGCAAGGAAATCAGTTTGAGTCAAAACTTGGAGATAAGAGAGGACATTGAGTCATGAGCAATGTGATGACATCAAGAAGTGTCATCCAGTTGCCCACTGCATTTCACATTTACCTGCATTATTATTATAATCAAAACCAAGTGCTAAACCCACTAGGGTCATACAGCACTGTCACATTTACTTGCAATAACTTTTGTTGTAGCTTTGGCCAAATATACTATCTATGGTATTATCTAAAGTGGGATGGTAAAATTCCCTCATAACATTTAATATTAATATTCAGTTTACTGGTACAGTAAAAGTACTGCAGTATTCCATCTCTTGTTAAATTGAATTATTTCATTATTGTATCGAATAGTAATAGTTAATTATTATTATAATAAAAAAGAAGCGCTAAATAATAGTTAAACATAAGAGTAATTAAACCCCCCATATATTTATAAGTAGGTCAAATTGCAGTGGTTTATATTGTTTATATTGTTGGCAGCACATATTTAGTACATTTCAGTAAAATATAAAATACTGTGCTGGATAATCCTACGGGTTTAGTGCTTCCCGCTTGATTATAATACAGTGGTACTCCGGTTTACGATATTTTTTTCGTTCCAGAATGCTGTTCAAGTGCCATTACCAAACGAATTTATCCCCATAAGGAATAATGTAAAATAGACTAGTCCTTTAGACCCCCAAAAATACACTTACAAAAGCATTTAAAAAAATAAACTTACATAAAAGGGCGAGTTTGGAGACCATCGTAAACTGGGGTACCACTGTACGTAATAATATAAAATAATGTACTTTATTCTTAGTTCTAAACTGAGTTTGCTACTTGCTTTTTTACCCTATGAAATTAACTTAATTAACATGAACTTTGTCTGTCAGTAGAGTATCTTTGTCTCTGGCTACAGTAATAGATATCAGTTAAAGTAGATTGTGGGTCAGTCAGCCCGATGAGGCAGTGGTAAGATAGGTGGTCAGTAAATATGAGGGAACCAGATGCAGGCCTGTGTAAGTCATTGAGGGATGAGTTAGGAATTTATCATCTGATGCGAGTCATTGAATCTTGGCAAGTATGAATCAGTGAGTCACTAAAAAGTACATTTTGGCCAACAGGGAAGGTCTCCAGGGAGCTACAGTGATCCTGAAGACCCTAGGAGCCGGCTTCCACATCGCTGCTCCAGGTGTTCACACCGTGTCCCTGGTAAGTGTCCACTCTCCATGGAGATTAGGGGACATTTACAGCCTTTCTGATAATTAAACATGTTCATACTGGCCTTGGTGATTATTGTATATTCAAGGGTAAGTGCTAAACCTGTAGGTATCATACTGCACATGGGGAATGGGAGATAATCCAGTTTGTTCCAGGGACTGGGAAGACGAGTACAATTTCTTGAATCAAGAACCCCCTCACCCATGACTCAGGAAATTAACCCCCGGTTCTTAAGACATGTTGATTAAACTGTTTACATGATTTTTAATACCCAGGATCATAAGAGCCTCTTTTTCCCTGTGACCTTTCCTCAACAGCGTGACCACTCCCGCCTCCTGGAGCACTCTATGAACCTGGCATCATATGCTCACCACCGCGGCTACCAGGTCGTCGACACCTTCAACATGACTGCAGCCCGCTATAGACACTTTCTCCAGGGAAAGTGTGCCTGCCATTTTCACCAGGTGAGTTGCAGGTACTCCTGAGAAGATTGGAGGATGTAGGAAGCAGTAGGGGGTTTGGACAGAGATGAGATCATAGTACAGTGGACCCCCGGCTAACGAACACCCCGGAAATCGTACAATTATGTAAGTATAATATTGTAAGTGCTTGTGGAAGTGTATTTTTGGGGGTCTGAAATAGACTAACCTACGTGACATTATTTCTTAAGGAAGTAAATTCGTTTGGTAATTGCACTTGAACAGCATTCTTGAACGAAAAAATATCGTTAGCCGGGGGTCCACTGTAGTTAGTTTATTTAAAAGCAACTCGGTGAGGTACCAAATAGTCTAGTTCTTTATTATCATTACATTCACGAGGAAGTACGAGATCTGTAAGGGTCATACATCACCTGGGAAATAGGAGGTAATCAGGTTTGTTCCAAATGGGAGGTTATCTCCAATTCCTTGAAGGGTCCAGGTCAGCAGAGAGTGAGAGATTAGTAGGTAGTCATGCTATTGCCATACCATTGGCTGGCTTCAGGGTTTTCAAAACTTTAAGCACAGCTAATGGCCAAGTATTTGGGGTAAACACTGATCAACTAGGCTCTTGCTACCTGTGATTCTCAGGCTCAGCTGTCACATTTCCTTGGATTAATTATTATTAGTATAATCAAGGGGAAAGTGCTAAACCCATAGGATTAAACAGTGTCTGTGGGGGTGGGGGATGTGGAAGGTATTCAGGGAACTGGAGCACAGATCCAATTCCCTAGATCAAGAGCCCCTCACCAGTGTCAAGGAACCTCCCTTGAGGGGTCCTTGGATTAACCCTTTCGGGGTCGGTGCCGTACTAGTATGTTTTACGAGCAGGGGTTGGTGCCGTACTAGTACGCGTAAATTCTAGCGGCCTCAAATTAAGCGGGAAATGGCTGGTAGGCCTACATATGAAAGAATGGGTCTGTGTGGTCAGTGTGCGCAGTATAAAAAAAAATCCTGCAGCACACACTGCATAATGAGAAGAAAAAAACTCCGACCGTTTTTTTTTTTTTTTTTTTTTTTTTAAACAGCGACTTTGCAGTCTATATTCGTATGGTATTTATTGATGTATTCTCATTTTTTTGGTCTCATTTGATAGAATGGAAGATGTATTACAGAAACAGAGATGATTTTGATTGGTTTGACAATAAGAAGTACCTTGAAATTGAGCTCAAATTAGCGAAAATGTTCGATTTTAGCCGATGTTCAAGAGTAAAGAAATCACACCATGTGTCCAATACACATCAACTGGCGAGTCTAATATTCTTGCACAAGTGCGCTGATATTATTTATACCATTTTTACAATGATGCAGTTGTATACATAACAGTAAATCTTCTATTTTTTGTGAGAATAAAAATTCAAAATGGAAAGCAAAAGTAATGTAAGAGGGGCCTGGAGACGTGACTAATGAACAGAGAAGATGTTATTTTAGTGCCAGGAATGTCTGTCTTGTTTATTCTGGACCCTATTTTGAAATTGGCATCGTTTGAAATTTGTGTGAAATTGGCCAAATTGCCATTTTCTGACCACTATTTTGGGTAGTTGAAATTGGTAAATAGGTGGTTTCTTGTACTCAGTCGATAGAAGAAATGGAAATCTAGCGAAATAGCTATGATTTTAGTGGACTGGAACATTGTAATTGGCCAAAAATAGGGCTCAAAGTGGGCGAAATCGCCGATGCGTAAACATCTTCGAGACCGATAACTTCGCGAGAGCATAATTCCGTAAGTTTTCATTCAAATTTCATACTTTTCGTGTTGTTATGATCGGAAAAAGATTCTCTTATCATTTCATAAGAAAATTTTTTTATTTTTTTTTTTTTTTTCCAAAAAATTTTTGACTCTGAGAACGTGTTTCCGAGAAGGCCTGTCAACCCCCAAAGGGTTAAGAGCCCCTCATCGATAGAAAGGCATCCTTGAGCTTAATGTCCCTATGGTTGTTGCCATCTGACTGGCCCCTGGCCTTCGCATACACAGCTTGTTCTTGTGTATTCTAATTAGTGTTCTCTCAGTCCAGTCCTCTTGAGTTCTGGTGCCAGTCTTTAGATCTTTTTTTTATTTCATTAATTTTAATCAGGGGGGAAGAGTGCTTAACCAGTAGGGGGGTCAGTGTCTGGGGTTTTGAACCAATGAAGGGAAGGACAAGTACAGTGGTACCTCTACTTACGAGCAGCTCCCAACTCGAACAATTATGTAAGTGTAATTTTGTAGGTGCTTTTGTAAGTGTATTTTTGGGGGTCTGAAATGGATTAATCTAATTTTCATTATTTCTTATGGGAAAAAAATTCCTTTGGTATCGGCACTTTAATAGCCATCTGGAACGAATTTTGCTCGTAAGTAGAGGTACCACTGTAGTTCCTTGGAATCTTTATATGCTTTGCTATGCTTGATCAAACATGGGCTCTGTGCTGGCACTGCATATGCTAAGATAAAGACAATTCTTAGGTTAGCCAGCTTTGCAGAGGCTTATGATTGATAGGTACTTCAACTGATTTTATGTACAGCATTATTACATTAACTGGGAAGTGCAAATTATTATTATAATCAAGAGGGAAGCGCTAAACCCGCCTGTGGGGGGTGATGTGGAAGGTATTCAGGCTAAATTCAGGGAACTGGAGCACATATCCAATTCCCTAGATTAAGAGCCCCTCACCAGCATCAAGGAACCTTCCTTGAGGGGACTGGAAAGTGCAAAGCCAGTAGAGGTTATTATAATCATAACTAAGGGCTAAACCCATAAGGGTCATACAGCTGTAGAGGTCATACATGGGAGGTAATCAAATTTGATCCAAGGAAGGAAACAGTATCTTTAATTCCTTATGTAAGAGACCTTTACCAATCAAGGGAGTTCTGATGCTATGCTTGCTCCCAGATTTTGCTCTTTTTATGGTTTGTGCAGCATCTTGCCTCCCAGAATATATTTCTTGTTTGATCATCTTTCTCCTTCTATTTTCATTACTTTGTAAATCTCAGGATTGTATTTAAGTAGCAGCATCAGGTGGGTTAGCCATATTAGATGAATGTGGGCTGTATCAGGTAACATAAGGTTTTATAACTGAGCTATATCAGGTGTGTGAAGGTTATACCAGATTGGTGTTTCAGGTGGTGTCGAGGCGTGAGGGCAATGGGGAGGTGGTGTACCATGTAGAGGGAGAAATCAATGCCATTTACACCAACATACTTTCCAACACCATCTGTCCACACCATCTTCTCACCAGATGATATTAGGTAAGTGATGAGGCATGATCAGTAGTTGGTGAGGATAATGGATGGGGTGTGATGAGTGAGAATGAGGTTGACAAATGATTGAGATAATAGGTAATGGTTTCATTGTGAAGCTTGAATATCCAGGAGGCTGGTGTGTACAGGTTAAATTAGAGTGAATGGAAAAAAGTGATTTTTAATGTATGTGCTGTTGGAGTGTGAGCAAGGGAACATTTATGAAGGGAAATTTTGGTTAACCAAATCAGTTGTGGATGTGGGAAGGACAGTGCCTGTACTCTGAAGGAAGGGTGAGGATGTTGCATTTCAGAGAGTCATCTGAATTGTGATGTCATTACATTCTTGGCAAGATAATTGAATGATGGCGAGTGTTTCCTTGGTGGAATAACATTAACTTGTCAATATTAATGTGTGTCCAGTTAACATAACAGATAAATCACTAGTACATGAAGCCATTCTGGTTTGTACCAATTCTCTCCCTTCCAGTCCTTGATATGGGCGTGTCAATCAACCACCAAGAAAGGGAGCAGAAGAGCTTCAATGTGGCTTCCAGCTAACTTAGCGACGTGTAACTTATTGATCTGTATACAAAAGCTGCATTTTTATCAGTTATTGTTTTGCATAGATGATCTTGTTAATCCTTTTAGATATCTTGCATTGTGATGAATAGAAATATGCTTATCAAAGCAAATATGTTGCAATCAATTTTTTTTTTTTTTTTTTTTTTTTATCTTTTGGGCCAAGTACAGTGGACCCCCGAGTTTCGGCCATAATTCGTTCCAGAAGGCTGTTCAAGTGCCATTATCGAACGAATTTGTTCCCATAAGGAATAATGTAAAGTAGGTTAGTCCGTTTCAGACCCCCAAAAATACACTTACAAAAGCACTTACAATATTACACTTACATAATTGCTCGAATTTTGAGGTGGCCGAAACTCAGGGGTCCACTGTATAATGTACATGGTAACTTTAGCTGTTATAGTGGTTGGATAAAGTACTTATGACATTATCATAAATAAGGAATTTAGATAATTCTAATACATTTCTAACAGTAAAAATTTTACTTGTAGCTCTGATGCCTCACACTTACAAGATTTAATTTTGCATTTTAACTGAAGGCAATACTTGATGCCAAAATCATAATTGAACAGCTTATTATAAAGCTTTTCATTTTTTCGTATGATATTCACACACACACATTCACATTCACACACATTCACACACACACACACACACACACACACACACACATTCCTGGTCCAGCAATTGGCTCCTGGAGTTCAACCCAACCAAGTGCAAAGTCATGAAGATTGGGGAAGGGCAAAGAAGACCGCAGACGGAGTACAGTCTAGGGGGCCAGAGAATACAAACTTCAATCAAGGAAAAAGATCTTGGGGTGAGTATAACACCAGGCACATCTCCTGAGGCGCACATCAACCAAATAACTGCTGCAGCATACGGGCGCCTAGCAAACCTAAGAACAGCATTCCGACATCTTAATAAAGAATCGTTCAGGACCCTGTACACTGTGTACGTTAGGCCCATACTGGAGTATGCAGCACCAGTTTGGAACCCACATTTATCCAAGCACGTAAAGAAACTAGAGAAAGTGCAAAGGTTTGCAACAAGACTAGTCCCGGAGCTAAGGGGTATGTCCTACGAGGAGAGGTTAAGGGAAATCGACCTGACGACACTGGAGGACAGGAGAGATAGGGGGGACATGATAACGACATATAAGATACTGAGAGGAATTGACAAGGTTGATAGAGACAGAATGTTCCAAAGATGGGACACAGCAACAAGGGGACACAGTTGGAAGTTGAAGACTCGGATGAATCACAGGGATGTTAGGAAGTATTTCTTCAGTCACAGAGTAGTCGGGAAGTGGAATAGCTTGGGAAGCGATGTAGTGGAGGCAGGTTCCATACACAGCTTTAAGAAGAGGTATGATAAAGCTCATGGCGCAGGGAGAGTGACCCAGTAGCGGCCAGTGAAGAGGCGGGGCCAGGAGCTATGTCTCGACCCCTGCAACCACAACTAGGTGAGTACACACACACACACACACACACACACGTACGTACGTGTTGCTCTCCTTCCTGTATTGTACATTCTACTGAGGACTCCAGCTGGGAGTTGAAATATTATCTAATTTCCATGGCTGTTTTCCTATATACATGTAGGACACACTTTACCCGGTTAACGGCCAGCTCCAAAACACTAACATTTATGTAAGTGTATTTTTTTAAGTGCTTTTGTAAGTGTATGTTTGGGGGTCCAAAAAGACTACTCTAATTTATATTATTCCTTAAGTTAATAAATTCGTTCGGAAACAGCACTTGAACAGCATTCTGGAACGAATTATGGACGTTAACCATGGGTCCACTGTATTATTATATAACAAATTATAATGTGTGGTGAAGGCTGTCTTACATGCAGATTAGGAAAACTGCCATGAAAATGAAATTACAGGTATATTTCAACTCCCAGCTGAAGTCCTTGGTAAAATGTGCTTCAGGAAGGTCAAAATGTATAGGGTAAGACATCAAGTTAAAGCTAAATGCTGTACTGATGTAAGCCTACTGGTCCAGGCCAAAGGAGTCATTGAAGCTAATAAATATAAGCAAGGTCTAGATTTGAGAAGGATCTGTCTGGCATAGGCCAAAACAGGGGTCCTACAAGGCTTGGTGAATGTGAGGCAATTATGATTGATCTAAGAGAAGAAAGATTAAATTTCTTGGATCAAGAGCCCCTCACATTAGTGAGATTCAGTATAAACTTGATGGTATGTTTTATAAACTACATTTTTTTGGAGGGGGGAGATGGCTGCCATTGTGCTTTGAATCACAATTATGTTTTACTGTTTTTTAAAAAAAAAAGTTCTGGGTTTAATTTTGTGGGGGGAAGGGGAGGGACAACCGAACTAGTGTATTGTATATGTAACTTGTTGTGCACACACAAGTGTAGATATTGTATATACTGTTATATTTTTGTATAAAAAAATTACAGCAATAAAATACTTGCTTAATGTTGTCTCATTAAAAAAAAAAAATCCTCTAAATATGTACATGTCAACCTGTAACAAAATTCAGTCATTCTGGCCAGTAAACATGGTATACAATACTTGGAAAAAAAACTAAACCTGTTAGGGTTAGACAGACAAAACAAGCCTTCATTAAATGTTTCACTGAGCTTTATCAGGTTACATGGAGAAGTAGGTACTCATGAAGGCCAACAGTCAGGTTCTAAGAAGATTGGACAGAGGTTGTAGGTGACTAGAGCTGTAGACTAGATAGTGTGGAAGGGAAGCAGAGGCAACATAGGGTCAATCTGAGTACAGTATCTACACTAGTAATTTTGTGGGACACTTGTTCTATTAGGGGCTTTTGGCATGTACATCTCATTAATAACTATATTTCTTGTCTACCATGTATCATTGTACCATGTCTCAATAAAGTATTATTATTATTATTATTATTATAATGTTGGCAAGTGGTCTTGTTCAGTGTGCAAAACTTGGATGGTAGCCACAGCTTGAGACAGTTTAACCTGTGCCTTATTCTAATCCATGAAATGAGAGCAGCAGTTTATCTTAGGTATTTTTAACATTGTCCTACACGTGCGTGTTCAAGAAATACGTACAGGGTATTGAGTCGGGTCTAGGTTAACATCTTTTGTACATTTTAATGAATTACCTTTGTTATGCAAAGCATTTTGGGCAGACAAAAACTATGTACAAACTACCATACTTAGTATACTACTAATGATTATAATACATTAGCAGCAGAAATAACCGACATTAGTAATTGTTTGACTGTTGCTTATTAAGTATCACATTAAGGAAGAGACATTTTTAAAGCTACTATATAAAGAAGTCTAGCACTAGGGAGGATAATCCATCTGTTAACTTCTACTCTTCCTTGAAGAATTAAGGATGTCTGGCTTTATACTTAAAAAAACACTGATATGGCAGGTAAATCTGAAGCTGTCCTCTATAAGGAGGCACCGGGATAAAATATCTGTGAAGCCCCACTGACTTTGAAGATCACAACAGGAGAAATAGTACAAGGTCATCCTTATTGGTAGGCTCATTCTCTGTCTTCCTTTATGATCTCCAAGCTAAGTGGGGCATCTTTATTAATTTTATCAGTCTTCAGAATCAGTACCAGAGTATACAATACACGGAAAATGAATGCCACTATACCGAGAACAGTTTTACCAAATTTAAATTTACCTACCACAATATATTCTGTAAGCATACAGTTGAATATATTTTCTGTTCCCCATAGAAGAGAAGCTGACACAGGAATTATCCTCCCTAGCAATAAACAATACTGTACCTCCGTTATGGTTGCACTCATCCCCTGAAGTCAATACGGAGGTGGCCACATTAATAACGGAAGAATTAAACCCATAAGGATCATCCAAGAAAAGAATGGGCAGTACCAATTCCTTGATCAAGAACCCTTCAATATCAAAGCAGCCCCACATCCCCAAAGGAAAGGTAGTCAGTGACAAACCAAGCAAGGATATCCAGCACTCTTAACTCCCCAACATTTCCATCTTCAATATTAGTTTATTCTTTGCTCTGGCTGACAAACTAGGTAGATGTGACAGCCATGATCTTAATCTACGAATTCAGGAAGATGTATGCAACTTGCATTTCATGGATTGAGCAATTAATCATATGAGAAATGGACATGGACAGCCAAGTGTCTCAAGGATGCCACCATCCAAGTTTCAAATACCACTGAGCAAAACCCTGGGGCCTTCATTACAAAACTACTCTTGCAAACCATTCTAAAGCATGTTCCAAAGAATTCTAGTCATACAAATACTGAGGTTCCCTACTTTCCCTCACCTACTTCCTTTTCAGCACCCCACTGTCCACTTGACAACTGGTCACCTGCACCTTCCCTTTCATTTCATCCATCAATAACAAAAAAGGCACAATACCGTGACTGGAACAATATGTTACATTGTTAAATGCTCCCAACTTCAGAACACCCGTGACTTAACCTGATTCCTTCCCCTTCTATCTCTTCCACCTTCCCCTCTTTCTCCTCTGTATTTCTCCTTGTATTTGTCCTTCTTTATTTTATTTTCATCATTTTTTCCCCCTCTGTGTTCTTGTCCTTACCCTATGCGGGCCGCCAAGCTTTATTGCAGCGCTCCTCTTTCCTAGAATTGACTGACTCCACTACTACTACTTCCACTATTACTCCTCCACCACTTTCTTGTGCCCTCCCTGTCTGCTGGCCTATAAATACCCCTTCTACCTTTTCTGTGTTAGTGTAACTTTGTAAATGGTTCAAGTCGGACCGAAAAGTCGTCGTAAGCTCCTCTCTTCTATGTGCAGGTTGTGTGTGTATACTTCATCCATCCTTACTATTTTTATAAGGAAGGAATGTCAGTTCTCAACATAACTTGAAAGTTCTCTGATTGGAACTTAATTTGTAAATAAAGAGTTGTTCTAAGGGTCTGATTTACTGAGTCAGCTTAACATCTTTCAGGTCATCATACTGTCCTAAAAATATGACTGGGGAATTATCCTCGCCATTTAAACCGAGGAAAATACTGGGCACGTATATGAATATACAAAAGTCATAGTTGGTGCAGTAACTCAGCTTTGGTTACTCTTAAGTCAGTCTGCATAAAATGAGGTAGTACTTCTAAGACAAAAGAGTAGGTCTTCCTGCCTGTCAAAGCTGTCAGTCAATAAAATGTAATTACAAAAGGGAACACAAAGGATAACACTGAAGGTAACACAAGACTTGGATAACACTGAAGGTATCATAGGAACACAAGGTAACACTGAAGGGAGAACAGTAACACAACAGGAAACACTGCAAGGTAATGTTGCAACACTGCAGGTGACAATGAAACAAACCACAACACAGCAGACAATATAACATATGAGGCAACACAATAATACAGCAAGCAACACAGTAACACAACAGATCTTAGATTTTGCCACCGAAGTGGCTAGTTCATTGTGCACCCCATATCCATCCTGTGGACGGTAGTGCAAGGGCATATGGATACACAAAAAGCCTAGGAACTAGGCCGTAAAAGGGTTAACAGGTGTACATTTGGATTTATATCTACAGTTCACTTATCTGTTACAAGCAAATTTAGGAAATTTGCTTAGTATATTTTCATTAATAAGATATCTTGACATGTCACATAAGTTATTATACTATCTCTGTATTCCTCAATAAGTGGACAATTAAGCACATAGTGTTCAAGACCAAGACCGTATGCCTGACCACATAATTTGCATTTAGTTTGATCATCTGTGTGTCTCCCAAACTGCCAAAAGTACTTGTAACCAAGCCTAAGCCAGGCCACTACAACATCAGTCAGTACTTATAACCAAGCCTAAGCCTGGCTACTACAACATCAGTCAGTCTGGTTCACATCACTACACAACACTGCACAACACTACAAAGCACTACTTTACACAACAGCACTACATAACACAGCACTACACTACACAACAGCACTACACATCACAGTACTACATTTCACATCACTACACTACACTGCACAACACTACAAAGCACTATTCTACACAACAGCACTACACTACACAACAGCACTACATTTCACATCACTACACTACACAACACAGCAATACACTTCACAACACAGTACTACACTTCACAACACAGTACTACACCACAGCACTACATTTCACATTACTACACTTCACAACAAAGCACTACACATCACAGCACTACATTTCACATCACTACACTTCACAGCACAGCACTACACTTCACAACACAGCACTACACTTCACAACACAGCACTACACTTCACAGCACTACACTTCACAGCACTACACTTCACAACACAGCACTACACTTCACAACACAGCACTACACTTCACAACATAGCACTACACTTCACAACACCACTACACTTCACACCACTACACTTCACAACACAGCACTACACTTCACAACACAGCACTACACTTCACAACACAGCACTACACAACACAGCATTACACTTAACACAGCACTACACTTCACAACACAGCACTACACTTCACAACAAAGCACTACACTTCACAACACAGCACTACACTTCACAACACAGCACTACACTTCACAACACAGCACTACACTTCACAACACAGCACTACACTTCACAACACAGCACTACACTTCACAACACTACACTTCACAGCACTACACTACACACTACATTATCACTATATAACCCTACACTATCACTAACACCACACAGTCACTATATAACACACTACACTATCACTATATAATACACTATATAACCCTACACTATCACTAACATCACACAATCACTATATAACACACTACACTATCACTATCATTATATGGTGTCTGCGAACATTCTTATGGTGTATAAATATATTTAGTTGAGAGTATTTAGTTGTTCCCCCGCTGGCCTAGTGGTTAGCATATCCCTCTAAAGAGTTGCAAGACTCAGGCATCGCGGGTTCGAGCCCCGCTAGTATCCCCCTTTAATTTGATTTGGAAGTGAAGAGGATGGATGTTAAAATACTTGGTGTTTATCACCCTCTCCTGGAGGCTACCAAAGGACTGAAGGAAAGTGATATGAAGACCATTCTTGAGAACACACCTCGAGCATTCGGTGGTGTGTGTGATGTCTGCTACAGCGATGAACTGCTTCTTGATCCTCCAATACCCAAAGGCGAAAGTCGTATTGTAAGACTGAGATAAGTACGTCACGTAGTGGCTGTGTATGCCTGCATGGATGGGACATTACTGTACTATAACGGAGGTGGTGCTCAGGACTTCATCGAAGAAATTAGAAGGTACTTCAAGAAGAACCGCCATTACTATACAGGACTTCTGTGTGTTAGTGGCGTACGACACGGGGAGGTACATGCACGTACATGGCACTATCATTCCTGGACATAGTAGTCAGTTCCGGGCTCACAGATCCCGAGGACATCGACCGCTGGTTCTGCATGAGAATGAGATATTCCCCGGATATTAAGGCAATCAACATGGTCAAATCAATGCTTACTGAATTCAGTAATAATATAGTTACTTCCAGCGTTGATATTGAAAAGTGTGTATTGGGACCATATATGAAAAATCATCTAGTTGAAACAAGGAAGAATAGTAGTTCTGTTAAACGTCCACTGGACACTCAGACACCCTCAGCCCCACAACAAAAAATAAGGAAAGTGTGAGTTATAAGATACATCGAACACCATGAAGTGGATTGTCAAGAACGATGTGTATGTCGGTTGTGTGTTTGTAGGATGTATCGGATGTGTATACGGATGTCTTACATACTTTTTTTGGGGATGCACATGCGGATATCTGCTTATAGTAAAATGCGGATGTCACATCTTGACATCCTGAATAACCTGCACGTAGCAAAGAGGAGTTTACGACGGCGTTTCGATCCGACTTAGACCATTATATATATATATATATATATATATATATATATATATATATATATATATAAAAAAAAAGGCCAACAGACAGGGACGGGAGCAAGAGAGGTAGTGGTAAGATAAGATTTCTTCGGATTTTAACCCCGGAGGATTAGCACCCAGGATAACCCAAGAAAGTCAGTGCGTCATCGAGGACTGTCTTCTTATTTCCATTGGGTTAATCTTGTCCCCAGGATGCGACTCAATCAGTCGACTAACTCCCAGGTACCTACTTGCTGCTAGGTGAACAGGACAACAGGTATAAGAAACATGTCGAAATGTTTCTACCCTGCCGGGAATCGAACCCGGGAACTCCGTGTGTGAAGCGAGGCTTTGCCAGCCAGGCCACGGGGTAAAGAGCATTTAAGGATACTACAAGAGGTAATACATCAGCTACTGTTGATAATAATAATATAAAATATCTTTATTTACTATAAGTACATGTACAAGGTATACAGTCTAGCTGACATCAGTGACATGCTACTATATAGAAAGTCCCTTGTTAGCACTGAGCATTTCGGGCAGATTAGGTCAGTGCCCTAGGATGCGACTCACAACAGTCGACTAACACCCAGGTACCCATTTTACTGATGGGGAACATAGACAACAGGTGTAAAGAAACACGCCCAATGTTTCTGCCCTGGCTGGGAATCGAACCCAGGCCCTCGCCGTGTGAAGCGAGGCTTTAGCCACAAGACCACCAGAGCAAAATGTTGAGTCACTCATTCTTTTGGTGATGTCTTTATAAGGTTCTAGAAATTCTACGCATTTGGACATTATTAACAATTCAGTGTTACTGAATTGTTTTATTTTGGTTTGTAGCAGCATACATAGTGACTCCTTTATGTCAGTGTTGTTTTGAGCATGTGTAATTTTATTTCCACCTTATAGGTGTATCATGGATGACACTAAGCGGCTGCCTGAAGCCTCTCTGAATCTTTTTTAGTTCATCTTGGGTCATAGTTGAATGATGAAAGTGAGTAGAAATGCTGCGACATTTCTGAATCATCTTGTCTATATCTTCATGTGATGCTATTCCAGTGTTAACAACTAGCTGTATTTTGTCCACAACACAGTCAACATTATTTACACCTGATCGAAATAGAGCTTTTTCATATTTGTTCCAGCATCACCTAGAACACAGTGGACATTGTTACTAGATAGGTCCCACTTTGCCAACATGTTATCAAACATTGCAGAAATATATTGTGCTGTGTGCCGGTGTTGCAATGGTTCAGCACAAAGTTCAATCTTTCAAATTGCTTACTTATGGTATGTGTTGTTAAACTCAACACAGGACATTTGCTGAGGTAAGTAAGTAAGTAAGTTTATTCAGGTATACACAAATACATTTACATACATTATCATACATAGTAGCATATGTGTAGAGAACCTAGGATAACCCAAAAAGTCAGACAGAGTGACTTATTTCCATTGGGGTCTGACCACACATCAGTTGTGAAGGATATTTTACTCTCCTGCTTCACTTCATCAATCAATCCTTTTATATTGTTGAAAACAAACTCGTCATATCATTGCATGTCAATAAGGAATAAAAGTTTGGCTGCTTTATCTTGTATTGTGGAGCAGCTTCAGCCATCACTCATGAACGTGCCTATCTGTGCTCATGATATGGAGCCAGATGGGCATGTTTGTGGAGCAACTTGCAATGTGAACAGACTGACTGATGTTGTAGTGGCCAGGCTTGAGCGGCTACAAGTACTTCTGACAGTTTAGGAGACACAGATGATGATCAAACTAAATGCAAATTATGTGATCAGGCATATGGTCACTGTCTTGAACACTATGTGCTTAATTGTGCACTTATTGAGGAATATAGAGATAGACAATATAATAACCTATGTGACATGTCAAGATATCTTATTCATGAAATAAGATACCTGCTTGTAACAGATAATGAAATGTAGATATAAACCCAAATGTACAATTGTTGAACCCCTTTGGGGCCTAGTGCCTAGGCCTTTTGTGTATCCATATGCTCTTGCTACCGTCCACAGGATGGATATGGGGTGCACAATAAACTAGCCACTTCGGTGGCAAAATCTAAATCATGAATCCAATGTCCACTGTTCTTTATGCATTGATTTTAAATGGTTCTTCAATA
The DNA here is from genome assembly GCA_009830355.1 of Cherax destructor. Lineage (NCBI taxonomy): Eukaryota > Metazoa > Arthropoda > Malacostraca > Decapoda > Parastacidae > Cherax > Cherax destructor. The sequence goes on from WNWK01006853.1 coordinate 36,128, forward strand.
ATCTTTTTTGCACAAAAGACAGACACTGCGCCACGTCATGTGATTGTTGCAGGAAATACTTCCACACTTTACTAGTTTTTGACGCCATTGTATATTATACACAAATAACCTGCACGTAGCAAAGAGGAGTTTACGACGGCGTTTCGATCCGACTTAGACCATTTACAAAGTCACACAAACAAAAAGGAGAGGAGGAGGAGCACTATATAGGCCAGCAGACAGGGACGGGAGCAAGAGAGGTAGTGGTAAGATAAGATTTCTTCGGATTTTTAACCCGGAGGATTAGCCATCCAGGATAACCCAGAAAGTCAGTGCGTCATCGAGGACTGTCTGTCTTATTTCCATGGGGGCCTTAATCTTGTCCCCAGGATGCGACCCACACCAGTCGACTAACTCCCAGGTACCTTTTGCTGCTAGGTAAACATGACAACAAGTGTAAGGAAACACGTCGAAATGTTTCAGCCGCCGGGAATCGAACCCGGGCCCTCCGTGTGTGAAGCGAGAGCTCAGGCCACCGGGGCACCGGGGTAGTAGTAGTGGAGTCAAATACTAAGAGGAGCACTGCAAGGAAGCTAGGGGCCCACAGAGGGAAGCTAGAGGCCCACAGAGGGAAGCTAGGGGCCCACAGAGGGAAGCTAGGGGCCCACAGAGGGAAGCTAGGGGCCCACAGAGGGAAGCTAGGGGCCCGCAGAGGGAAGCTAGGGGCCCGCAGGGGGAAGCTAGGGGCCCGCAGAGGAAGCTAGGGGCCCGCAGAGGAAGCTAGGGCCCGCAGAGGAAGCTAGGGGCCCGCAGAGGAAGCTAGGGGCCCGCAGGAGGAAGCTAGGGGCCCGCAGGGGAAGCTAGGGGCCCACAGAGGAAGCTAGGGGCTGAGAGGAAGCTAGGGGCCCGCAGAGGAAGCTGGGGGCCCCGCAGAGGAAGCTAGGGGCCCGCAGAGGGAAGCTAGGGGCCCGCAGAGGGAAGCTAGGGGCCCGCAGAGGAAGCTAAGGGCCGCAGAGGAAGCTAGGGGCCCAGAGGAAGCTAAGGGCCCGCAGAGGGAAGCTAGGGGCCCACAGAGGGAAGCTAGGGGCCCGCAGAGGAAGCTAGGGGCCCACAGAGGGAAGATTGGGGCCCACAGAGGGAAGGAGCAAGAGCACAGAGGGGGAAAATAAATAATAATAAAGAACAAATACCCAAGGCAACACCCCTCAAACATTAACACTACAGCAAAAACGTATGAATACTCACACTAAGTGGGATAAATAGACTATAAATACTACTACGGTTTATTTATAGAGTAATATATTGATAAATGAAATAATGGGATAATTATAGACCAGGAACATGATTCTCAAGGCGATTGGCAGACGGCGTTTTTAAAGACTTGTATTAATATTGGTAGATTATTATTATTATAATCAAAAGAAGCGCTAAACCACAAGGGTTATACAGCGCGGCTAATATTGGTAGAATTACCGACAATATGTTAAGTAAAAGGACACAAATGCAACTAATGTGACATTTTATTGTGGCAACGTTTCGTTCTCCAGGAGCTTTGTCAAGCCGCTTGATGAAGCTCCTGGAAATAAATGGTATAAAATACTGACACAATGGAAAGATAAACACATAAGCAGTGAAAACAATTTTTAACTAGAATAAACTCAATAAATTTCTCTATATTAAGTACATAGTCTTTAAGTTACTAGAATAAGCTGCCCCTAATGCCATGGCATGTCAGTGGCGCTCCTTGCACTCAATTTACATTGTAACTACCAATACCTATGTAATCTGCAATCTGCCACGAAATAAAATTTACTTTACTTTACTACTTTACTATAATGTGATCCTTATTGACACGTTTTGCTCGTGCAGTGGGCTTTATCAAGTCACAAACAGATATCAGATCTGTTTGTGACTTGATCTATTCATAAACAGATCTCAGTCAATACAAAGGAGAATGGGTTTTGATTGGTGTCGTCGGTGCGGGGTGAATTCTTCGGTAGCTTTGGGTAGTGATGATTTTGATAAGAACCTGCTTTGTATGGGCCAGTAGGCCTTCTGCAGTGTTCCTCCATAAGAACATAAGAAAGTTTGGGGAAACCCCTACCTAAAAGATATTTTAAGGGTACTCCATCAAGTTATCCCCTCCATTATTATTATTATTATAATCAAGGGGGAAGTGCTAAACCCATAGGATTATACAGCACCTGTGGGGGGGATCTGGAAGGTATTCAGGCTTAATTCAGGGAACTGGAGTATACCCCTCCAGATATTTATATATACAGTGGACCCCCAGATTTCGTACAGCTCCCAACTCGAACAATTATGTAAGTGCTTTTTAAAGTGTATTTTTGGGGTCTGAAACGGACTAATCTAATTTACATTCATCCTTATGGCCTGGTGGGGTGTGGGGTGGCCCGGTGGCCTGGTGGCTAGAGCTCTCGCCCCACACGGAGGGCCGGGTTCGATTCCGGCGGGTGGAAACATTTTGACGTGTTTCCTTACACCTGTTGTCATGTTCACCTAGCAGCAAATAGGTACCTGGGAGTTAGTCGACTGGTGTGGGTCGCATCCTGGGGGACAAGATTAAGGATACCCCAATGGAAATAAGACAGACAGTCCTCGATGACGCACTGACTTTCTTGGGTTATCCTGGGTGGCTAACCCTCCGGGGTTAAAAATCTGAAGAAAATCTTATCTTATCTAACAAATTTGTTCGGTAACGGCACTTGAACAGCATTCTGGAGCAATTAATGGCCGAAATCCGGGGGTCCACTGTAGTATTTATTTTAATCAGGGGGAGGCACCAAACCTGTAGGGGTCATAGAGTGCCTGAAGAGTGGTAGGATAAGTCCAGGTCTTTGGATGAAGGGCCCCTTACCATCAAGATATCTTCAGGGATACCCTCAAGATATCTTCAGGGATACCCTCAAGATATCTTCAGGGATACCCTCAAGATATCTTCAGGGATACCCTCAAGATATCTTCAGGGATACCCTCAAGATATCTTCAGGGATACCCTCAAGATATCTTCAGGGATACCCTCAAGATATCTTCAGGGATCTCAAGATATCTTCAGGGATACCCTCAAGATATCTTCAGGATACCCTCAGATACTTCAGGGATCCCTCAAGATATCTTCAGGGATACCCTCAAGATATCTTCAGGGATTACCTCAAGATATCTTTAACCCATATCTGAGGTCCAAGAATTTAAAAAAAAAAAAATTCTTATGAAATGGTAGAGAATCTTTTTATGAAGGTAATAAAACAAAAAGTATGAAATTTGGTGGAAAATTTGCGAAATTACACTCACGAATATGACTGTCAGTGATATTTACCTATCAGCAATTTTGACCACTTTGACTCCTATTTTAGGCCAATTACATTATTTCAGTTGACCAAATTCTTAGCTATTTCGTTAGTATTACTTCTATTTTATCGACTGAGCACAAGAAACTGCCCAATCAACTATTTCAACTACCCAATAAAGTGATCAGAAATTGGTAATTTTGCCAATTTCACACAAAGTTCAAAATATTCCAATTTCAAAACAGCATCCAGAATAAACAATACAGGCATTCCTGGCACTAAAATAACATTTCCTCTGTTTATTATAAAATAAAAAATTAATCTAGAATAGCACATTCAGTTAATTTAAAAAGAAACAAAATTTGAATCAGGAAGATAGTATGATGTGTTTCCTAGATCAAAAGAAGGCTTCTTAAGGAGGGAACAAAGAAGAGGTCTCTGAACCTTGAAAACAATGATTAGTAAACACATTCATAAACACAAGAGTACATTCATATGCAGGCAAGATGTCTGCAACATTTGTAAGATCTAGTGCACAATGTCTTAGTAGAGCCTCCGATATACCCCTGAACTCCCTCCTTCTTGGGAAGGAGGGAGTTCTAGGATATCAAACAAATTGAGAAAAGGTAATCCTTGATATACGAGTTGGAACAGTCACTGAGAACTCTGTACCCAGTTGAGTTGAAGTCAAGCAAATATTCTATGATTTCTGACAAAAAATAATCAGAGAAAGCCAAAGCTTACTGAAAATCAGAGTCAAAGGCAGGCAAAGGAAAATCAGATGCAAGACCAAGCAGGTCATTCAGATGGGTGAATAACAGCCTCTGATTACCATGACAAGATTCAGTTCATCTCTGCAGTATTCCATCTTATGAGCCAATTTCCTTTCACAACTGTTCTGTGGGCTTCTATGTAATTAAACCTTGATCGGGTAAGCAGTCAAATTATTATATAAAAAAAGAACGCTAAACCACAGGGTTATACAGCGCAGTAAGCAGTCAAAGCTCCACACTCCTATAACTGGGCAACAGGAATCATACTGAGGGCAAGATCGTAAATTGAGATTCTTTTAATGATCAGAGGGCAGAACTTGCTAGTCACAGCCACAAACACCTTCTGAATATTTAATAACTGGTCAACAGACAATGCACAACAACAGACGACAGACTGTAAGGCATCTCTACTATCATGCTAGCCTGATTTAGATTAAGGTTTATATAATTACAAAGACAACAGGCACTCAACATCTTTAAATACTCCGAGAATTAGCAGTAGACCAAACCAAAGTCAGTATATGGCCTCCAATGTGTATGGATGATGATACGTACATTATTCTCAGAATTAGCTCCTGAAACTCCCATGAATAGGTCTTTTGTTTTGGAAAATCATTCATTACAAAAAAGTGAAACCTTTGGAGCTTGATTGTGATTATAATAAAAAATTACACAAAAGTAAACTCAGTGCAATATAGGATTGTGAGCCAAAATATTTTATTTTTTTCCTTTATTGAGTCTAAAATATTAACCCTCCACAACATATGTGCAACAAAAAGTAGAAGCTTCATGTTCCTTTTGTAATTTTTGTCACTATATTTCATGGCAAAAAGAACTTTAGTGATTACATTTCACATGTAATCACTCACTGTAGTTCTAAACAAACAGTATATAAACCTGCCAATACAACAGTGTATATTGAGGAGAAAAGGGATTATAAATACAAAGGATTAAATTTGATAATCTCAGACTTATAAAGCACTGTTTTATTAGGAAATATTTGTATACATAATTAAATTAAAAATGTTACTTAAATAACAATATTTCATCTACATTTCACTTATTTACAAGTCTTGCAACATAAATGTCAAGTAAATATATGATTTTTTTTTTTACCATACGTCACCCCCAACCACACAAAAACTGTATAAAAATAGGACTAGTTCTATAGTGCCTACACTGGGTTCTTGAACTAGAATAAAAACCATGCCTAAATGTCACTAATTTTGGAAGTCAATATAATTGCGTGTATTAGTGGAAGGTAGTTTATTACTAATAGTCTCATCATTCCTTTGGTTTTTAAACACTACATCAATTGCATTATAGTAAATATAGAGTATGCATTTTCAGAGTGCAAATTTCAAACCGTGGTCCCAAATGGAATCTGGTGTTTCTGTCTCAAGTTGAAATGTACAATACATTGGACAAAAATATACTGTAGGAACTTCACATTATAAATAAGTCAGTTTTATGAATTTCACTAAATTTTTTAGTTTTGCATTTATTTTAACAAAGCATAATGGCATAAAGTTATGACTATTAATATATAATGGCTTGTAGCTTTCAAACAAATTAATTTTTTAGTGGTTAAATTATAAGTCTCTGCTATACATCCACAGAGGCAAGTGGATGAACCAATTACTTTTAATAAATCTGTCAAAATCCATTCAAAAATCTCTCCAGATACTGTACTGTGAAGTAATATTTAGCGCTTCTTTTGATTATAATAATAATGTGAAGTAATATAGTTTTTTCTAAAATGAAGGTGAATACCATATATTAATTAACATAGCTTCAGCATGTCATAACTTTGTAGTTTAATAAAACAAAACTACTTTTGTGTATTGTATTATGATCATGCAGGTACAGTGGACCCTCGGTTTTCATTCACCTCTAAACTCGAACAATTATGTAAATGTATTTTTGTAAGAGCTTTTGTAAGTGTATTTTGGGGTTCTGAAGCGACTAATCTAATTTACATTTGTCCTTATGGGAACAAATTCGTTCGTAACGCACTCAAACAGCATTCTGGAAAGAATTTTCAACGAAACCGAGGGTCCACTGTACTAAATACCATACATCAGTAGAAACTTATTTAGCTGGGAATACATATGATAAATTGTGTTAAACACATTATCAATTAAATAATCCAGCAACCCAAGTAATATCATTGATTTAACTGTTACCACTTCAAGATTAATAAAATTACTGAATACAGTGGACCCCGAGTTTCGTAAAACTTCACTCCTGAAGTCTGCTCAAGTGCCATTACCGAACGAATTTACTCCCTTAAGGAAAAATGTCACGTAGGTTAGTCTATTTCAGACCCCCAAAAATACTTTTCCACAAGCACTTACAATATTATACTTACATAAATGTACGATTTCCGGGGTTTACGAAACTCGGGGGTCCACTGTATAATGGCATAATGTAAAAATATTTGCTCTCCTAAAAACATTTTAATATCACTGGTGTTGTGCTGTGGATAATATAAATGTTGCTCAACCAGTCAAGTTAAGCACCAATCATTCTGGCCAGTAACTGAATGGTAACCACGAAGACTACCTCATCCTTGGCTAGGTACACATACTAATACAAACCTCTAGTAATATTTTACATTTAATGAAGAAAATGAGAAAGTTTTACATTAAAGTTTGCATTTACATAACCGCCATATTATCACAATATATTTTCTAACTTGTTATAATAATCACAGCAATGCAATATTGTTTTACCTTAAGTAATTATGCCAATTTAAGAAAAATATTTTGCATGGCCCAAACACAATTACCTTTGACCACCAATATATGACCCAAACATAACAGCCTTTGACACCAGTACATGGCCTGAACACTGATCACCAATATATATTGACACTGGCAACCATCATAAAAATAAGCTTAAATTTATTTCAGTAGCAAATTTTGTAAAAGATTCAACATAATGGCAGTGTAAACACTAAGCCACATTTAAACAATGTTGTGTGTATACTGGGTATGATTTAATTCCAGAATCTAGTGCATGTCTATGCCAAGAAAATCTATTTATAAATATTAGAATCTCCTATAAAACAGGTGTTTAGATTCTCCCTCTGCAGCTGGTTTATGGCTCTTATATGATCACTATTTACTCTTAGCTTAATGCTACTGAAGGGCTTTTGATCCAAGGAATTGGAGCTACCTTTCCTATCTTGGATCAAGCCTGCGTACTTCCCATTCCCGAGTTGCTCTATATCCCAGACTTAAAGTGCTTCATTATGGATATAATCTGATTATATCTCTTGATATCAGCGCTGCATGACCCTTGTCGGTTTAGCACTTTCTTTGATTGTAATAATAATAATATCTCTTGATATGACATTGACTAAAAAATATATGCACCATAATCTCCCTGAATTTTGCATTGCTGTTTACATTAGACAGCGAATAACACATTAGTGTATACAGTAGTAGACTAACAAATTTTCAATCAAAATAGCAGTTCTCTGTTTACATTACCCTTAAAGTTACCCATTTTTAAGGTAATGGCACAGTTTTTTCCTAAAAAAGTTTAGATGGGCTTTAAAAATAACTGGAGTCTTAAAATTGAAATGATCCTAAAAATGCCTAAAATGAAAAGAATTTATGGAGCCTGGACAGTGCAGTATACTCTTATTACTTATTGTACCTTAAGTGTTTACGGAGAACTTCTCTCATTATTCATCAGTTATGACTGAATATTTTATTTTTATTTCCAAATTCCATTAAGTTTTCCAATTCACCAAGCACTGCTTTGCAATGCACCAAAGGTTTTATAATAGGAAGCTCAAAATTATAGTCAACCTCGTTTATAACAATAAAAATTTACTCAGTATATCAATAGTAAATATAACTTACAACCATTACAAATCATTATGTAATGAAGTACTTCAATAAAGAAGCAAAGTATAAAACATGTAATGTAACTGACTCATCATTTATATTATTATTTCAATTCATTACATAATGTTAAAGATAAAATATTATTGCACAGCAATAAGGTCACCAGACATTATAGTTCAGTTGATCTACCAGCACCAGTTATCATCAGTCATTTAAAAAGAATAAAAATGTGAGCTTGAATAATTGAGGTCAAAGAAAAGGTACAGTACTTCAATGTATTGTAAAGTTCTTTACCACTGTTAAGTGCATGGAACAACAGGAGCGTTAAGTACAGTATAACACAAGAACAATAAATTATAACATTGGAATTTTTTTTTTTTTAAGGATTTGATGTGCTGTTGAAGGGTGAGCAAGGTAACATCTATGAAGGGAATTAATGGAAACCAGTTAGGTAAACTTGCATTCTCAAGGTGGGAGATACAGTGCCTGCACTCTGAAGGATAGGTAGGGGATGTTGCAGTTCTGAGGGTCATTTGAACTGATGTCTGTGCATTTGGAAAGACAATTAGAATAAATGATGATGAATGTGTTTCCTCCTAAGGTCACCCTACCTTGATCGGAAACAGCCAGCATAAAAAATGTAATATTTTAATTGGGAATAATAAGGCCATTAGGGGTAAGAATAATTAAAATATTCAAACATACAATTGAATCTGCAAAAGTTTAAGCTAATGATGTTTCCATGATAATGATGATAATTGCATGTCATGAGCTTAAACCAGAAAAGCTTGGATAATGCAGTATTTGGGAAATACATTTTTCATACATTTGTTTTTAAAGTTTATATAAAACTGTATATAAATATTTTGTCTAATCTTTTGGTGCTATACCAATTTTCTAAAATCAAGAATACTATGTACGTAAGATATTTTTTTTTTAAATGTTTGTAGAAGTGTTAAGGATTTTTCAGTTTACTTGATACAAACAAATTATATTTGTATAACTAAGGAAACAATTGAAGAAACAAAAACAAATAGCAAATGTTCATCAGTTAGATTTTACTAGGAACAAATAATTATATTTAAATGAAATCAATCATTCAAGTGGCAATTCTTGGTGTATTTTTTTATGACAAATCTTGCAATTTTGTCAAGAACACAAGGCAATTTTTTAGACATCACTTATGTAACAGACAACAATATTGCTTTCAATATAAAAAGATATTTTTATGCATTGTACAATGAAAATAAAGACATGCTGCAGCAGTCTCTAAAAAGATTTAAATTTTAATTCAAAGAACTTAATCTAAAAGATTTCCTATAGTCACAATTGACCACCTCAAACTATATATATATTTAATTGAAAACAAAATTATCAATTAATTTGACAGAACATCACATTAGTTTATGTACTCTCTTTATATCTTGTGCTTAAAGTTGGCAGTGACTGCTGTTACTTCCTAAGTCTTGACTATTATTACTAACATTATCCTATTGTCATTTTGGCAATATTATTTGGCCTTGTGTACCACCAAAGTACAGTACAGTGGAACCCCGGTTAACGAAAAAAATTCATTGCAGAAGCCTGCTCAAGTGCCATTACCGAACGAATTTACTTCCTTAAGAAAAAAATGTCATTTAGGTTAGTCTATTTCAGACCCCCAAAAATACACTTCCACAAGCACTTACAATATTATACTTACATAATTGCACGATTTCCGGGGTGTTCGTTAACCGGGGTTCCACTGTATAAATTTTGGAGTAAAAAAAAAAAATCCTTTCTAAATCATCAACTTGAATAAGACGAAATTAGGAAAAAAAAAGTTGCTAAAATTCTGATAATTAAGAGTAACCTGTGTGTGTTTACAGAACCTCGCATTCAGCGACAGTAAATGTGTGTTCTCTTTTGTGGTTACCCCGCCTTGGTGGGAAATGGCTGATGGATTATAAAAAAAATAAAATCTTAATTTATTACTGCATAATAAAAAGAATAAATATTCTGAAAAATTTTTGTTGTCAAAGTAATAGTGAATATCCTGGCAATATTTAGGAATATATAAAAACTGTGATGCAGAACATATAACATTAATGCTGTGTTAGAACATGAAGCTTCCCAAGATATAACTTGTGAAGCCTTATACCTCACACTAATATTTAGCTTTCACTTTCTTTATCTATATCTTTTTAAATCAGATTTTTTATGGTACACCAGAAGGTTCTTTAATATCCCCATAGTACTGCAAGACCCACATGAGTTAAGCACTTCTTTTTTTAGCATAATCCAATATCTTGAAAAGCTAATCATTAAAATCATCTCTAGGATGTTTGAATATATCACTTTTATCATTACCTATTAATTTTAACATAAATAAGTTATTACAAAAACATGAGCTTGAAATCAAAATAGTAGTAGGGCAACGTCTTGAATATGATGAGATGATTGATGTGTTGGTCACATGCACTGTTATGTGCAACACTTAATTATGTGACACTAGCAGATTGACCAGTATTTCAGAGGAGCACTCTGTAGTATAAACTCACTACAGCTGTACCTTCATTTCACTGGTACCTGTTCTACACTGATGAAAATATATCTTCCAACTAGTGCATGGATAAATGTCATCTGGTTTATGATGAATCTGTAGGAAAAATGATTAACTTTCAGAAAAACTTAAATATTTGTGTGTAAATGCTGAAGACATAAGAAAAAAATTATATAAAAAAAATAGGATTCATTGTAAAAATCAATAAAAATTAAATGTGAAAGTACAACAATCATAAAAATTCTTATACAGTAGGGCCCCACTTTACGGCATTTCACTAATATGGACATTTCAAATTATGACCAAAACTCGTCTTACGACAACCCCCCCCCCCACACACACACCTGACTAATACATTCACAGTGTGCCACTGTTTGTTTATGTTCTCCTTGAGCTCCGCGTATCTCCATTATGTCTGGAAACTTCCCAAAATATCAAGTGTTTTTAAGTTTTTGTGTATTTTATATATGTACTCTGATAATTATTCTTCTGTGTACCTGTACCTAAATAAACTTGCATACTGTGCTGGTGTGCAGGTACACATTAAAATCACTAAGAGTATCTTGCTAGTTTTGACGCTATAATAATTATGATAATAATACAGTGGACCCCCGAGTTTCGGTCACCTCGGAAATCGAACAATTATAAATAACAAAAAAGGCACAATACCGTGACTGGAACAATACACACACAACCCGCACATATAAGAAAGAGAGGAGCTTACGACGACGTTTCGGTCCGACTTGGAACATTTACAAAGGCACACTAACACAAACGACAGGTAGAAGGGGTATTTATAGGCAGGCAGACAGGGGAGGGCACAAGAAAGTGGTGAAGGGGTAATAATGGAGGTAGTAGTGGTAGTGGTAGTAGTAGTAGTGGAGTCAGTCATATTCTAGGAAAGGAACACTGCAATGAAGCTACCGGCCCACATAGGGTAAGGACAAGAACACAGAGGGGGAAAAAATTAAAATAAAATAAAGGACATATACAAGGCAAAAGAAAAGAAAGAAAACCCAGAGGAGAAAGAGGAGAAGGGGGAAGAGATAGAAGGGAAGGAATCAGGTTAAGTCACGGGTGTTCTATCTCTTCCCCTTCTCCTCTTTCCTCTGGGTTTTCTTTCTTTGCCTTGTATTTGTCCTTCTTTATTTTATTTTCATTTTTCCCCTCTGTTCTTGTCCTACCCTATGCGGCCGCCAGCTTCATTGCAGTGCTCCTTCCTAGAATATGACTGACTCCACTACTACTACTTCCACTACCAATACTACCTCCATTATACCCTCCACCACTCTGTGCCTCCCCGTCTGCCTGCCTATAAATACCCTTTCTACCTGTCCTTTGTGTTAGTGTGACTTTGTAAATGGTCCAAGTCGAGAAACGTCGTCGTAACTTCTTCTTTTATATGTGAGGGTTGTGTGTGTATCGAACAATTATGTAAGTTTAATACTGTAAGTGCTTTTGTATGTGTATTTTTGGGGGTCTGAAAGGACTAATCTAATTTACATTTTTCCTTAAGGGAACAAATTCGTTCGGTAATGGCACTTGAACAGCCTTCTGGAATGAATTATGACCGAAACTCGGGGTCCACTGTACTAATATGTACTGGGGTACATTAACTGTCGTATTATGTTAATACAGTGGACCCTCGGTTAACGAAAGGTCCTGTTAACGAAAGTTTCGGAAAACGTAAGCTTTTTTCGTAATCGGTTAGCGAAAAAGTCCTCGGTTACCGAAAGGTATTAGACGCGTCCGCCTGCTCCGCGCAAGCGCAGGACGCCAGTGAAGCGTTGTTTACCATTGAGAGAACATTACCCAGCGCGCTCTTTCAAAGATTCACAATACTATATTTGGTGTATTTTTTGGTGGTTTTAGTTATTGCCACTGTGAAATAAGTCACCATGGGTCCAAAGAAGCTTCCTAGTGGCACCCCTGGGGTAAAGAGAGTGAGGAACACCATCGAACTGAAGAAGGAAATCATAGAAAAATATGAGAGTGGTGTACGTCTGAGTGATCTTGCCAGGATGTACAAGAAAACTCCATCTACTATCGGCACTATCCTGGCACAGAGAAATGAGATCAAGAAAGCTAATGTTGCAAAAGGGGTTAATTTGTTAAGGAAACAAAGATCGAAAACAGTGGATGAGGTTGAGAAGTTGTTGTTGGTGTGGATCCATGAAAAACAGAGCGGGTGATAGTATTTCTATGGCGATAATTTGTGAAAAGGCAAGGAAGTTGCACGCAGATCTTGTGAAGACAATGCCTGCAACCAGTGGTGAGGAGAGTGATTTTAAAGCCAGCAAAGGCTGGTTTGAGAAGTTTAAGAAACGTAGTGGCATACACAATGTTGTGAGGCATGGTGAGGCAGCCAGCTCAGACAAACGTGCAGCTGAAAAATTTGTGCTGGAATTCAAGGGGTTCGTAGAGGCTGAACAATTCCTCCCCCAACAAGTGTTTAATTGTGATGAAACAGGCCTGTTTTGGAAGAAAATGCCCAACAGGACCTACATTACTCAGGAGGAAAAGGCACAGCCAGGACACAAGCCTATGAAAGACAGGCTAACTCTTATGATGTGTGCCAATGCCAGTGGTGATTTTAAAGTGAAGCCTTTACTGGTGCATCACGCAGAAAATCCCAGACCCTTCAGGAAACACGGTGTTGACAAGAATAAATTGTGTGTGCATTGGAAAGCTAACACCAAGGCATGGGTCACTACGGAGATTTTCAAGGAATGGATGACTGGAGTGTTTGGCCCTAGTGTGAAGAAATACCTCCTGGAAAATAAATTGCCACTCAAGTGCCTCCTGCTACTGGACAATGCTCCTGCTCATCCTCACAACTTGCAAGAGTTGTTGCCTGACAACATAAATTTCATCAAAGTGAAGTTCTTGCCTCCTAACACCACTCCTCTCCTCCAGCCCATGGACCAGCAGGTCATTTCCAACTTCAAGAAACTGTACACCAAAGCACTGTTTCAGAGGTGCTTTAATATGACCAATGACTCTGAATTGACCCTAAGAGAGTTCTGGAAAGAACACCTCAATATCGTGCATTGCATAGGCCTTATAGGTAAGGCTTGGGAGGAAGTGACTTCCAGGACTCTGAACTCTGCTTGGAGACCACTGTGGCCGGATTGTGTCCAAGAGAGGAATTTTGAAGGATTTGAGGCTGACCCTGACCCTGACGACCCTGTGCCTGTTGTGGAACATGTTGTGGAAGATATTGTGGAATTGGGGAACAGCCTGGGGTTGGAGGTGAGTGGTGAGGATGTGGAAGAGTTGGTGGAGGCCCACAGGGTAGAGCTAACAACTGAAGAGCTGCAAGAGCTTCATCTGGAACAGCAACAGACCACAGCTGAGGTTATTGCTTCACAGAAGAGAAGAGAGAGAGATAAGGAGGTGCCTTCTTCAGTGCTTAAGGAGATGTGTACAAAGTGGAATGAGTTGCAGACATTTGTTGAAAGATACCACCCTGAGCAAGCTGAAATGAGCCTTCTGTGCAACCACTTCAGTGACAGAGCCATGTTGTACTTCAGAAAAGTGTTGAAGAGTCGCCAGAAACAGAGGACTCTGGACAGCTACTTCACCAGGCAGGGGTCTAGCGACTCTCAAGCTGGTCCTAGTGGCATTAAAAGACCAAGAAGGAAGTAACCCCAGAGAGGGACTTGTCACCTGAAGTCCTTTGGAGGATTCCCCTTCCAACCACTAACACCTGCTCCAATCATCATATATATCTTCCAGATGCCTGCAAGTCTCTTCAATAAAGGTAAGTAAATGTTATTTTTTTTTATTTTGAGTGATTATTTTTTTGTGTAACGAATTAATTGTATTTACATTATTTCTTATGGGAAATAAGGTTTCAGATAACGAAAGATTCAGATTAAGTAATAGCTCCTGGACCGGATTAATTTCGTTAACCGAGGGTCCACTGTATAGACATTTTCATTAATCCGTCTATGATATTTTTTTCAAAATTATATAAGAAATGTGCTACATAACATATAAACATGATACTACATACAACCACAGCAGAATAAAATGACAGATACGAGATGTGGTTACCAGGCGGCTTGTAGGAGTGATGAAAAAAATTACGTTTTCTCTAGTTCAACACAACACCAGAGAAAATGTGTACACAATGGTATTACTGGGGGTAACTTGAAAATTATTCCTTTCGTATGCCTTCACTGGTAGCTATTTATTTATTCTACTGCACTAATGCAATGTGTGTTTGTAAATGCTTCACAAACTCATGCCACTACGTCTGAACTAAAAGTAGACAGGTATTAATACGTGTTTATTCTGACCCAGTGACTCTTTCCAACTGTCTGACTTCTGCATTAGTATGTAAGTTTATTCAGGTACAGGTACACAAAAATACAGTTACCTAAATTATCATACATAGCAGCATGTGTATAGATTACCTAGGATAACCCAAAGAAGTCAAAGTGACTTACACGTATTTCCACTGGCATCTAAGGGTAGTTGTTAGAAATTATTAAACTCAGTGAACAAGGTATGTCAATGGCAATAATAATTAATAATAGTATAATAATTGCTATGGGGTGCTTTAAATTTAAGTCATATATTTGGTGTAAGTGTGGTAGATGGCAAGCTACTACACCTGACTTTCTACAATAAATACTCACCTCTCACCCTATATTTAGATTACAAATATTTTAAGGTAAGTAATGAGTGTACTTTGTGTGTATTTTACTTTTTATTGTTGTTTAATGTCTAGTTCTATTGCTAACTTAATATATGTTAATGTAAACTTGTTATCTGGCATTTATAAGTGGAAAATTGTTCCTCTTTACGGCGGTAGCCTGGAACATAACCTGCCATTTAAGTAAGGCCCTACTGTATTTAAGAATAAAAAATCCAGATGAAACGTACATTTATCTGTCATCTTTTTCTCCAATAAATTGGGATTCACTTAAGCTGTGTGAATGTGTGTGTGTTCCTGAGTTGAAATAGAGATACTGTACTGTGAATCGAAGTAAAAAAGATAAACCTTTACATGCAAGGGAAACTGTCTAATTGAACCCTTAAACTGTCCAAACGTAGATCTACGTTCACTTGCATAGCGCTCCAAACGTAGATCTACATTTTATTTTTCATGCCTTCAAATTTGGTGCGATAGGCCTGAGTCGCCTAGACATGAGAGAATGAGTTTGCGCACTCGGTGTGTGCAGTATTAAAAAAATCTGGGACCACTTAGTACCTTGTGGGAGCACCTGTTCAATTGAGCGCCAGCTTGAGCAAATAGCGTGGCAAACACCAGGGATTCACTGATGTCATGTCGTATTAACACTCCCCTTTTAAGAGGAAAGTGATGTTGATCCAAAGTTTAGTGGCTGTGAAATGGATGTGGCCACAAGTGATCGAGGAAATATCCAAAACCTCGATAATAACCCATGCGCAACATTTGTGCAACATCCTTTCATTTTTGATACCACTGGTAGTGTCATCCTGCCAGAATGTCCTATAACCTATGCCCTAAGTAAAGAGAAATGCTTCTGGAACATGTATAATACATATCTGTCAGGCCAGCTGGCTGGCTGACTGACTTTGGCTGTCTCTTCATCTGTATCTGTCTGTCTATCTCTCTCTCTCTCACAGGTACACATAAGTACAGTTATCATTTTTTTTTTTTTTTTTTCAACAAGTCGGCCGTCTCCCACCGAGGCAGGGTGACCCAAAAAGAAAGAAAATCCCCAAAAAGAAAATACTTTCATCATCATTCAACACTATCACCACACACATACATAATCACTGTCTTTGCAGAGGAGCTCAGATACGACAGCTGAGAATTGTCCCTCCCAGCTGTCACTATCCCAGACCCCTCCTTTAAAGTGCAGGCATTGTACTTCCCATTTCCAGGACTCAAGTCCAACTAAATCAATTAACTGGTTTCCCTGAATCCCTTCACACAATGTTACCCTGCTCACACTCCAACAGATCGTCATGTCCCAAAAACCATTCGTCTCCATTCACTCCTATCTAACACGCTCACACATGCTTGCTGGAAGTCCAAGCCCCTCGCCCACAATACCTCCTTTACCCCTTCCCTCCAACCTTTTCTAGGACGACCCCTACCCAGTCTTCCTTCCCCTACAGATTTATACGCTCTCCAAGTCATTCTACTAGGATAACCCAAAAAATCCAGTGCTATACACTGTGCTTGTAGATATAAGGCATAATACGCATAACTGGCAAGTAATACCATGTTCACTTATTAGGAATCAGACGTGACTGCATCCTGTGTAAATAACTGTTGGTTCATGAGCTGCTCTCTGAGACAGAGACAAGCAGACAAAAAGACAGACAGAAAGACACACACAGGCAGACAGAAAGACAGATAAGCAGACAGAGCTAGACAGACATGTTTATGTGTAACAGTGAAAACAAAGCCAGGGGTTCCCTGCAGCAATGGGCAATCAAGTGTCAAACCACTGCTGCATTGTCAGCAGTTAAATGACACCCAGTCTTTCACCATGCTTCAAGGAGTTTCATCCAGCATGTCTGAAACATTGCTGGGACCTATAAATACTTTGTATATATTTCTAGACAATAGTAAATGACCAAGGCAGGTGAAAATGTTCACTTGTCAGTGTGTTTACCTGGAGTTTACCTGGAGAGAATTCCAGGGGTCAACGCCCCCGCGGCCCGGTCTGTGACCAAACCTGTGTTTGTGACTATTTGAGTACAATTTCAGTACAGTGGTCCCTCGACTAACGAAATTAATCCGTTCCAGGAGCTAGCTCTTTAGGCGAATTGCTCGTTATTTGAAACCTTATTTCCCATAAGAAATAATGTAAATACAATTAATCCGTTTCCACCCAAAAATTCATTTTTTTAAAGAATAAATACTATAGTTTTACATACAGAAAACAATGAGAAATAAATATAAAGCACTAATTTTAATGCATAAATGAACATTTGAATCAGTTTTACCTTTACTGAAGTCTCTTGTTGACGTATGAGAAAGGCAGGAGAGTTTGTTTGGAGGCAGGACAAGATAGCCCTTCAATACGACACTAATATAAACTCTGCGGCTTATTTATCTAGCACAATTCATCTAATGTGACATAATAAACAATATTAATAACATAGAAACATGATATAAACTCTAGAATGAATAAAACATGTCATTACGAATCTAAGAACTGGTGAAGTGTCTTGTGTTATTGTTGGGTATAGGGCCACTGACCATAAGCCATGGTGGTAGTGGGTTTCAGCAGAAAGCAACCACCACTATCACACAAACAATGTGCATAATTTATAACTAAGAAACATTTACACTTTAATTTATAAATAAGAAATATTCACACTTATATAAATAAGAAATACTTAGACTTGGAGGAGATGGTAGCACAGTACTGCGGTCTTGTCAGTGTCCCTATAATCTCAAACATTGTAGAAGTTAAGTTTTGTGTCGTCATTTTCTATCGATTAATTGCTTAACTTACTTAAGTAAGTAAGTTTATTCAGGTATACACAAATCCAGTTATACATACATAGATTATCATACATAGCAGCATATGTGTAGAAAACCTAGGATAACCCAAAAAAGTCAGACAGAGTGACTTATTTCCATTGCTACACTTTATTACTGGCTGGTGCTATAGCCTTTATCGACTTGTGAAGCTTCTTTGGACCCATGGTGACTTATTTCACAGTGACGATCACTGAACCAGCAATAAACACAACAAAAGTATTGTGAATATTTGAAAGAGCGCGCTAGGTAATGTTCTCTCTATGGTAAACAATGCTACACTTGCGTCTTGCGCAGGCGGACACGTCTGGTACCGCTCGCTACACGAGGGAATGCTCGCTACATGAGGGAAATATTTTGTCGTTATATGGAGTACTCGTTAGGTGAGGGACCACTGTACTTAATATTAGTGTCAGAACAAAGATTGGCTATGAAATCAAAAGAACTACTATAAATTGTAATTTTTTTTTTCCAACAAGTTGGCCGTCTCCCACTGAGGCAGGGTGACCCAAAAAGAAAGAAAATCCCCAAAAAGAAAATACTTTCATCATCATTCAACCCTTTTACCTCACTCATACATAATCACTGTCTTTGCAGAAGAGTTCAGATACGATAGTTTAGAAGTCCCCTCCAAACTGCCAATATCCCAAACCCCTCCTTTAAAGTGCAAGCATTGTACTTCCCATTTCCAGGATTCAAGTCCAACTAAATCAATTAACTGGTTTCCCTGAATCCCTTCACACAATATTACCCTGCTCACACTCCAACAGCTCGTCAGGTCCCAAAAACCATTTGTCTCCATTCACTCCTATCCAACACGCTCACACATGCTTGCTGGAAGTCCAAGCCCCTCGCCCACAAAACCTCCTTTACCCCCTCCCTCCAACCTTTTCGAGGACGACCCCTACCCCTCCTTCCTTCCCCTACAGATTTATACGCTCTCCAAGTCATTCTACTTTGATCCATTCACTCTAAATGACCAAACCACCTCAACAACCCCTCTTCAGCCCTCTGACTAATACATTTAGTAACTCCACACCTTCTCCTAATTTCTACACTCCAAATTCTCTGCATAATATTTACACCACACATTGCCCTTAGACAGGACATCTCCACTGCCTCCAGCCGCCTCCTCGCTGCAGCATTTACAACCCAAGCTTCACACCCATATAAGAGTGTTGGTACCACTATACTTTCATACATTCCCTTCTTTGCCTCCATGGATAACATTTTTTGTCTCCACAGATACCTCAATGCACAACTCACCTTTTTTCCTTCATCAATTCTATGGTTAACCTCATCTTTCATATACCCATCTGCTGACAAGTCAACTCCCAAATATCTGAAAACATTTACTTCTTCCATAATCCCTCTCTCCAATGTGATATCCAATTTTTCTTTATCTAAATCGTTTGATACCCTCATCACCTTACTCTTATCTTTGTTCACTTTCAACTTTCTACCTTTACACACCCTCACATATACATACAGTGGACCCCCGAGTAACTTTCCCATGGATATGAAAGGAAAAGCAATAAGAACAAGAACTATTAAGATACAATCGAAGAAAACTCAGATGAGTGTGTATACAAAACGTGTACATGCATGTGTAGTGTGACCTAAGTTTAAGTAGAAGTAGCAAGACGTACCTGAAATCTTGCATGTTTATGAGACAGAAAAAAAGACACCAGCAACCTACCATCATGTAAAACAAATGCAGGCTTTCATTTTACACTCACTTGGCAGGACGGTAGTACCTCCCTGGGTGGTTGCTGTCTACCAACCTACTACCTACCAAATTGTAATTATCAAAACATAAAAATTATATAAAATAATAAAAAATCCTAGGTAGTAGGTTGGTAGACAGCAACCGCCCAGGGAGGTACTACCGTCCTGGCAAGTGAGTGTAAAACGAAAGCCTGTAATTGTTTTACATGATGGTAGGATAGCTGGTGTCTTTTTTCTGTCTCATAAACATGCAAGATTTCAGGTATATCTTGTTACTTCTACTTACACTTAGGTCACACTACACATTCATGTACAAGCATATATATACACACCCCTCTGGGTTTTCTTCTATTTTCTTACTACGTAGTTCTTGTTCTTATTTCCTCTTATCTCCATGGGGAAGTGGAACAGAATTCTTCCTCCGTAAGCCATGCGTGTCGTAAGAGGCGACTAAAATGCCGGGAGCAAGGGGCTAGTAACCCCTTCTTCTGAATATATTACAGTACTAAATGTAGAAGGAGAAACTTTCGTTTTTCCTTTTGGGCCACCCTGCCTCGGTGGGAAACGGCCGACGTGTTGAAAGAAAGAAAGAATAGTAAATATACCACAATGCACCCACTGTTAATTATTTTTTCACAACAATAACAGCCTACCTAATTATCACAGCCCTCATTTCTCTCACTGAGTGAGTCAAGTGTATCTGAACTTGAAGAATGAGTAAGGTCAGAGGTGAGGTCAGTAGGGCTTAAGTCCTCTGGATCGTCAAAGTGCTTTTGGCGTTTGCGATCATTCCAGCGTAGGCATTCGTCAAGGGAAGCAAACCAGTCTGCAATCTGATCTTCAGCACAGATTGAAGGAACAGGATATATGGAGGTAGTAACACGGAGGCTGTCAGAAAAAATAAACCATTAATATATTGTATCTCTGCAACATCATCAAAAAATATAATCACTTAATATTCTAACCACTTGTTCATATTTTAAGAGAATGATAGCAGGAGGTAATAATAATAATGAAAGAAATATCTTAATAAAAGAAAAATTTAGTGAGAGATGTGATCTAGTGACAGAAGAATTAGCTATACTTAGGGAAAAAGGTGAGGAGAATGTAGAAAAGAACATAATTTGCAGCATCAATCTGAAGTATCAAAGCAATTGATTTATATTTTTTTATTTAATTATCTCTGTTATTCAGTACCTAGTACTCTATTTCCTACTAATCAGGAAGGTTGTACCTGTTGACTATTCCACACTTTTATCTTTACAAAACTCTACACTGGCATCCTTTTTATTTTGCAAAACTCCACACTTATTTCCTTGTTAATATCACTTCTTTTGTGCTACTTGGCTATTATGTTCATCAACAGATTGTCCCTAAATCCTTCCACATGTCCACATTATCATCTCTATTTTTTTTTACTTGGTATTCCTTTCATACTAAGAATGGGATGATACCAAAAATTTTGCCGATATCAATTCTCAGTTTTAGGGTGATGTACCATCAAAATTACCCAATACCCAATGGTACTAATACTTTGGGGCACCCTATTACATATCCACATTTTTCACTAGTCTCACAAAATTGATCAATATTAAAGTGTTGCCTCAACTTCTCCAAGTCAATCTGTAAAACAACTGCAACCTCGAATTTGCAGGATTTGTCAAAAAAAAACTTTCCCTTACAACTTGATGGGCAATCAATTGCTCAAGGCTGTTATGAACAATACTTTTCCAACAGTACTGCCACTCAATCGAGTCTAGAACTGAACAACGGAAATTTGTACTGAAGTGTATTGGAAATGTGAAAATGTTGAGCTAACTTTTCAAATTCACTACTAACTTAATCTTCTAAATTTTGCAAATAAATAATCATTAGCAAAGTGTGATTGTTAAACTCTCTTTTTTTTTTTTAACCAGCCCTCTCCTAGTGAGGTAAGATGTCAAAAAGAAAAACTGAACTCATTAGTTTGCCAGAAGTGTGCTGATTTCACAGTTTAGATGACCCTTCGAACCACAAAATCCTCAGCCCCTCCTTTAGGGTTGCAATGATATGCATCATTGCACTAATGAAATATATCATTGCAACCCTAAAGGAGAGGTGAGGATGTTGGAGTCTGGTCAGATAACAGTGAAGTCAACACACTTCTGGCAAGATGGTGATTGAATGAATGATGGTGAATGTGTTTCCCATATTTGGGGTCACCTTACCTTGGTGGGAGAACGCCTGTGTGTTAAAACAGAGCAAGTTTCAACAGTCACTCTTTGCTAATTATTCTTTACTTGTAAAATTTAGAAGATTAAGTTAGCGGAGGAATCTTTAAGAAAGTGAGCTCACAGAAAAAGCAGCTGGTGAAAGGAATTGAATATTTGAGGTCAGATTGGAAGGAAAGTGCTTGGAGGATGCCTAAGTGCTAAATCAGAAGAGCAGAGACAAGTGGTTGTTTTTCAAGATGATGTGTTGTTGTAGTGGGAACATGATAATTGCTATAAATTAATTCAAGTAAGCCAATCAGACCAGCTTGAATTCTAGGTGTAGAAAGTACACTGTCTGCACTTGAAATATTGAGTGAGATGTTACCTTACAGTTCAGTGGGTTACTGAAGTATGTCTGTACACTTATTGAAATACAGTTAGGGAGTGATTGATGGTGAAAGTGGTTTACTTTTTATCACCAATACATGTGTGTATGCATACATGTATCAATTCTAGACTTGATTAAGTGGCATTACTGTTTCAAAGGCATTGCTGGCCCATCAATATGTGAGGGAGGGGGCGTATTTTGACAAAACCTCCAAATTTGAGGTGGTAGTTGTTTTACAAATTCACTGGAAGACATTGAAGCAAAACTTGTATGTTGTGTAATTTTGTGAGGCTATTGAAAAATGAGGATATGAAGGGAAAGCTAAGTAAAGAACTGATAATGTAAATGTGTGGGTGAATTAAATGACAGTCTTTTAATGAAGATAATAGCCAACTATAACAAAAGTGACATGAAAAAGAAGGGATGGGGGGGTTAAAGTATGGAGTTCTGCAGTGGTGTTGAGATAAGGGTATCGTTGTAGAGTTTTGTAAAGATAAAAGTGTGGAACAGTAGGAAATAGGGTACCAGGTACTGGATATCAACAGACATACATTTAAATTAAAAAAATGAATGAATACTTGCAAGACTGATATTGCAAATCACGTAAATGGAGGTAGATAATTACACCAAAACACTTTTTCACCTCATGCTTCTGTAACAGCTATTCAATGTGTTGTGAATACAAGCTAATCTACAATTTATATTTACACTGAGTAGGGAAAGGACACAGTTTAAAGGTAGAGGACATACACATTTATACATATTTCAACTAATTTTTCTAATCCAGACTACAAATTATTTACATTACAGAAGACAATGTGCTAAGACCAAGCTTTATAGAAAGTGGCTGGATTTCTTTAGTTACTGTACTACCTAATATTCCCTTATGGGGCTACAGGTTTAGCATCTTTCTTGCCAATATAAAAATAATTTTAGTCTAGAGCTTCAAATCTGTTTGTCAGTCATGAATTCAATAAAACATATAAAGCTTACTTAATAATGCATCAGAATTGAGACTCTTACATAAAGCAGCAGGCAGAAGATAGTGTATATTGTCTCTCCATGTACCTGTATATGTATTGTCAAAAGGGGATACATTCCTATACGTCAGTCATCATGAAGTTTTTGTCTGTTGAGTTAAAGAAGTGTGATTCTCACAACTCTGCATCTTACTTGGCTCAATACACAAATACTCCGCACATTAGAACGTGAAACGTACGACGACATTTCAGGTGACTAGTTAATGGTCCCAGTTGGATCAAAACATCATCGTAAGTTTCATTCTCCTACATGCTGGTTATTTGTGTATTGTTCCAGTCATGGTATTGTCTTTTTATTCTTTACTTGGCTCATCAAAACTACATATCTTGAAAAAAAAGCAAAAACTCAAGCTTCAAGTGAGAAACTTTCATATATTGATGAAGTACTGTATGCCAGAATAATAATACAGTGGACCCCCGGTTTACGTACTGCTCCAAACTCGAACAATTATGTAAGTGTATTTTCTAAAGTGCTTTTGTAAGTGTATTTTTGGGGGTCTAAAAGGACTAATCTAATTTACATTATTCCTTATGGGAACAAATTCGTTTGATAACGGCACTTGAACAGCATTCTGGAACGAATTAATTATGTAAACCGGGGTACCACTGTATACACTAAACCCATATGGGTCATACAGAATTGTATGCTAAATAAAAAATTTAAGGAACATTTTTTTTTTTTACCTCAATGGCCATCTCCTGCCAAGGCAGGGAGACAAAATGAAAAAATCATTCACCATCAATCAGTCAATAACTGTCTTTCCAGAACTGTCTTGACATCACAGTTCAGATTACCCTCTAACTGCAACATTCTCACTGCCCCTCCCACCTCCAACTAACAATTATAATAATTATATTATAAAATTCCAGTGGCTAATATAAGCAAACTTAAAGAAAATCTTTTAAAAATTGATAAAATTTCCACAACTACCATTTCTTTCAATGCCAAGAGATGCAAGAGTTGAAAAACTATGATCATTTTGCCAACATGCACAATATCAAGATTATGAAAGATAATTTCAATAGCCTTGCTTTAGTCTTTTGATCTAATCATTACATTATTACAAATAGTCATGTATTAATTTGAATTTGGAGGAGATATTTCATTGGAAGACCCTCAATAATTCTTCAAAAAATAAAATAATGGAAAATATAGTACAAAAAATTATCTTCAAAGAATTTTTTCATACTTCATACCATGAGAAAAGTAAGGCTAAAGAGATATCCAAATTCTAAATAATAAGTGGTTTAATATACAAACCCTTTACCATCAGCAGGAATTCTATATTCATCTTTGAAAAGATGCAACACATTAACCAGCATCAGAGATTGGCAAAAGAAAGATAATAATCCAACATGGGATATGCACTGAAAGCTAAACCATAAGTATAATTTTGACTCCTGTTACAGACAGGTGTCATTTTTATTAGATAAGAAAAGCCTTTCCTCACTTCATATATTGCAGCTAGAACCCAGAGCCCTACATTCAAAATAAAAGGTATTTTCTACATAGATTATTACTACTGTAATTATTATTTGTAAAGAAATGTAGCTATTAGAATACCGAGCCAAAAAAATGGGGGGGGGGGATGGAATACCAAAACCTTTCAATTCTCAAATCTCACTATATCAATAATAATTAAAACGGGGTTGGTTTAACAATTTATTCTTGCAAAGTGTATCTACTGTATTATGAAAGAAATTATTATAAATTCAATTGAAAATAATAAAAAAATTGAAGGTTAATGAATTCACATGAGTACAGTATTAAAGAAACATCCAGCCACAAATGTAACTTGCACTAATATTTATATTTAAGCCCAAATTTTTTTAATTTATGTACATTCTGCAGAAACATTACAGTAGATATTCAAGTTATTACAACCAACCACATCTTAGTTATTACTGAAATGGTAAAAAAGTGAGAACACTCTCATTGATACATAGAAAAATTGGAATAATTTTTAAACAATTCTTCAAATCATGTGACAGATAGCTTATAGACTTGTCAAAGACAAGAACAACTTATGTGGCCCAACAGACACACCTATCTCCAACCAACAGCTCCTGCTGGTGGCGTCCATCAAACGATACCCAACACGTATTCCGAGCTTCGCTGTTCAACTTTATCTGTAAACATATTGAATGACAGTGGCATTCAGACTGTAACAAAAATCCATGTTTTTCTGATGTCAAACTTTCAAATCCATTCCTTACCTGATGAGGTGATACTCCATAGCTTCTGCTGTTGACTGAGTAGAAGATAAGTTCAAAAGGCTTCACATTTCTCTTATATATGAATATTAATCACCAAATTTGTAATTAATGCACACACACTTTGTGCTATTAAACTCAGAATTTGCTAATGGGAGCCCATTTTGGTAGTAACATTCTTCATTTTCTTCTTTTACATATTCTTCTAATAGGTCCCATCAGTGAAAGAAATATATAGTCTGTAACTACTGACATCTGTACATGCAGGACAGTAAGTCATTTATCCAAAGGCTTTGGAGTGGGCACTATAATTATCTATACTCTTATAAATGCACATCAATACAGTAGAAACTTAATAAAACAATGACAGTCACCAATAATATGGAAGATAGTTTAGGAAACTGATATTTAATGAAGGCTAAAATATCCATACACAGTTTGGTAAATAATGAGTAAGTACAGGCTGTATACCAAGTGGTATACATGTCTAATGAACAGCAAAAACATGCCAAGTTATACAGTACTGTAAGACACATCAGAATATGGGAGCTGAGTGGAATGGATAATTTTTTATTTTTTTTTTATTAACACATCGGCCGATTCCCACCAAGGCAGGGTGGCCCGAAAAGAAAAACTTTCATCATCATTCACTCCATCACTGTCTTGCCAGAAGGGTGCTTTACACTACAGTTATAAAACTGCAACATTAACACCCCTCCTTAAGAGTGCCGGCACTGTACTTCCCATCTCCAGAACTCAAGTCCGGCCTGCCGGTTTCCCTGAATCCCTTCATAAATGTTACTTTGCTCACACTCCAACAGCACGTCAAGTATTAAAACCATATGCCTCCATTCACTCCTATCAAATACGCTCACACATGCTTGCTGGAAGTCCAAGCCCTCGCACACAAAACTTCCTTTACCCCTCCCTCCAACCTTTCCTAGGCCGACCCCTACCCCGCCTTCCCTCCACTACAGATTTATACACTCTCGAAGTCACTCTGTCTCGTTCCATTCTCTCTACATGTCCAAACCACCTCAACAACCCCTCCTCAGCTCTCTGGACAATCGTTTTGGTAATCCCGCACCTCCTCCTAATTTCCAAACTCCGAATTCTCTGCATTATATTCACACCACACATTGACCTCAGACATGACATCTCCACTGCCTCCAGCCTTCTCCTCGTTGCAACATTCATCACCCATGCTTCACACCCATATAAGAGCGTTGGTATAACTATACTCTCATACATTCCCTCTTTACTTCCATGGACAAGGTTCTTTGTCTCCACAGACTCCGAAGTGCTCCACTCACCCTTTTCCCTCATCAATTCTATGATTCACCTCATCCTTCATAGACCCATCCGCGACATGTCCACTCCCAAATATCTGAATACATTCACCTCCTCCATACTCTCTCCCTCCAATCTGATATCCAATCTTTCGTCACCTATTCTTTTTGTTATCCTCATCACCTTACTCTTTCCTATATTCACTTTCAATTTTCTTCTTTTACACACCCTACCAAATTCATCCACCAACCTCTGCAACTTCTCTTCAGAATCTCCCAAAGCACAGTGTCATCAGCAAAAAGCAATTGTGACAACTCCCACTTTGTATTTGCTTCTTTATCTTTTAGCCCAACACCTCTTGCCAAGACCCTCGTATTCACTTCTCTTACAACCCCATCTATAAATATATTGAACAACCACGGTGACATCACACATCCTTGTCTAAGGCCCACTTTTACTGGGAAAAAGTCCCCTTCCCTCCTACACACTCTAACCTGAGCCTCACTATCCTCATAAAAACTCTTCACTGCTTTCAGTAACCTTCCTCCTATTCCATACACCTGCAACATCTGCCACATTGCCCCCTATCTACCCTATCATACGCCTTTTCCAAATCCATAAATGCCACAAAAACCTCTTTACCCTTATCCAAATACTGTTCACCTATATGTTTCACTGTAAACACTTGGTCTACACACCCCTACCTTTCCTAAAGCCCCTTGTTCATCTGCTATCCTGCTTTCTGTTTTACTCTTAATTCTTTCAATAATAACTCTACCATACACTTTACCAGGTACACTCAACAGACTTATTCCCCTATAATTTTTGCACTCTCTTTGTCCCCTTTGCCTTTATACAAAGGAACAATACACGCTCTCTGCCAATCCCTAGGTACCTTACCCTCTTCCATACATTTATTAAATAATAGCACCAACCACTCCAAAATTATATCCCCACCTGCTTTTAACATTTCTATCTTTATCCCATCAATCCCAGCTGCCTTACCCCTTTCATTCTACCCACTGCCTCACGAACTTCCCCTACACCCACAACTGGCTCTTCCACACTCCTACAAGATGTTATTCCTCCTTGCCCTACACACGAAATCACAGCTTCCTGTCTTCATCAACATTTAACAAATCCTCAAAATATTCTCTCCATCTTCCCGATACCTCTAACTCTCCATTTAATAACTCTCCTCTCCTATTTTTAACTGTCAAATCCATTTGTTCTCTAGGCTTCCTCAACTTATTAATCTCATTCCAAAACTTTTTCTTATTTTCAACAAAATTTGCTGATAACATCTCACCCACTCTCTCATCTGCTCTCTTTTACATTGCTTCACCACTCTTTAACCTC
This sequence comes from Cherax destructor, assembly GCA_009830355.1. Taxonomy (NCBI): domain Eukaryota; kingdom Metazoa; phylum Arthropoda; class Malacostraca; order Decapoda; family Parastacidae; genus Cherax; species Cherax destructor. Next base: position 64,296 of record WNWK01006853.1, read on the forward strand.
TCTTTTCTCCCCATATACTCTTCCCTCCTTGCATCACTTCTACTTTGTAAAAACCTCTCATATGCTAACTTTTCTCCCTTACTACTCTCTTTACATCATCATTCCACCAATCGCTCCTCTTCCCTCCCGCACCCACTCGCCTGTAACCACAAACTTCTGCTGAACACTCTAACACTACATTTTTAAATCTACCCCATACATTTTCGACCCCATTGCCTACACTCTCACTAGCCCATCTATCCTCCAATAGTTGTTTATATCTTACCCTAACTGCCTCCTCTTTTAGTTTATAAACCTTCACCTCTCTTTACTTACTGATTCTATTTTCCTTGTATCCCATCTACCTTTACTCCCACTGTAGCTATAACTAAAAAGTGATCTGATATATCTGTGGCCCCCCTATAAACATGTACATCCTGAAGTCTACTCAACAGTCTTTTATCTACCAATACATAGTCCAACAAACTACTGTCATTACGCCCTACATCATATCTTGTATACTTATTTATCCTCTTTTTCTTAAAATATGTATTACCTATAACTAAACCCCTTTCTATACAAAGTTCAATCAAAGGGCTCCCATTATCATTTACACCTGGCACCCCAAACTTACCTACTACACCCTCTCTGCATGTTTCTCCCACTTTAGCATTTAGGTCCCCTACCACAATTACTCTCTCATTTGGTTCAAAAGTTCCTATACATTCGCTTAACATCTCCCAATGGATAATGTATTCTTCAAATATTACAATACAGTGGTCCCTCGGTTTTCGCCGAAAATTCGTTCCAGAATGTTGCTCAAGTGCCATTACCAAACAAATTTACTTCCTTAAGAAATAATGTCACGTAGGTTAGTCTATTTCAGACCCCCAAAAATACACTTGCAACAGCACTTACGAAAATACACTTACATAAATGTTCGAGTTTGGAGATGCACGAAAACCGAGGGACCGCTGTATTTTGAAACAATTCTGAGCATTATCCTTCTGAATAAAATTATATGGCATTTAGGATACAAAGCTGCAAACATACTGAAGTTGTGGACAAAACAAGTAAAATAGGCATTACACCAGTTGGCTTGTGTAACCCCTAGAAGCACTGCCCAATGAAAGTTAATAGGGTGCCATTTTTACACCAGCAAATGTTTTTTTTTTAAACAATAGGTGCAAATCATAATACATTGTCTTATCCTTACCCACCCCTTGCAGGCTCATATTGTACTCTCACTTTATCTTTTCACTTTTTTAACTATCTTGCAACTGTTTATAGAAAAACTCTTTGAAAATGGCACAAATATACTACAGGCAGTTTTGAATATCATTTTGGCTCTCACCATATAATCTGCATGCTCTGCAGACTGTAATACTTTATATGCAGAGAAAATGAAAAATATTGTGTAAAAAAAATATTTTTTGTCATTTAATTTTATCAGTATACAATTTTTGAGAGTGAGATTAATAGGTCGAGAAAGCCTTGGGAATGAATGGATTTTACAGTTATAGGCAAAAGAGGGGAAGTTATTAGATGGAGAGTTGGAGGTATTGTGAAGATGGTGGGAATAATTTGAGGAGCTTTTAAATGTCAATGATGAAAGAGCAACAGGATTTCATGCATTAGCCAGGGAGGTGTAACATTCTTTAGGAATGAGGAAGAGCCAGTTGTGAGAGTGGGGGAGGTGCATGAGGAAGTGGATAAATGAAAGAGGGTAAAGCAGCTGGGATTGATGAGATCAAGACAGAAATGTTAAAAACATGTGGGGGATATAGTTTTGGAGTGGTTGGTACTTTTGTTCAATAAATGAATAAAAGAGGGAAAGGTACCTAGGGACTGGCAGTGTCTACATAGCTCCTTTATATAAAGGAAAGAGGAACAAAAAGAGAGTAAAAATTATAGGGTAATAAGCCTGTTGAGTATACCAGGTAAAGTGTATGATAGAGTGGTTATGAAAAGAATTAAGGGCAAGGAAAACTGGTCAGCATGAGTCGAGTCCTTGAGGTGGGAAGTATAATGCCTGAAGAAGGGGTGGAGTCTAGATGGCCATCTGAACTGTAGTATTGGCACCCTTCTATCAAGACAGTGACATAATGAATGATGGTTAAAGTGTTTCTTATTTTTTAGGGGGTCATCCTACCTCGGTGGGAGAAAGCCAGTGTGTTAAAAAAAATACTATGTATCATTTGTATTAATATTACATTTTTAATCTCCTACATTTTGTCCCAATTCTTCATGTATGGTATAACTATCATGCATCTATACACATGCAGGTAAATTCACAATTTCTACCAGTATCCCCTGCCATAACCACCTGCTATATTTATGTAATCATGTGTTGTTACATTCTGTATTATAGAGCAATACTAATATACTACAATTTTGCAGTGATTAAATACTGTATAAACAGAATAGGGTTTATGTCAGATTAAGCTTCTACTGTATTAACGAATATTACACGTAAGAAGACATTTTCATTGTTCTTCAAATATGCCACCTTCACCACAAAAGAAAAATTAGTATCATGCCATCTAAATACAACCCAAAAATTCCAATGCCTTTAAATACTGTTAAAGGTGTCTTGGCAGTCACTGTCAGTTCGTCTTCATACGGAGATCTATTACCCACTGTGAATATACAGACAGACAGCAAACAGAAGGCTTCAAAAGCATAAATTGCTGCCTTATATCACATAATTCATTTCTTACCTATCCCCGTGAAAAAGCTCTTGCCTTTTCCTTCCATCAAAGGATACCCACGCTGTATTTCTGCTGTCTCTAGATACTGCAATCTAAGCCATGAAATGTAAGTTATTACATCTTAAAAATGCAAGATATTATATCTTTTGGAATTTTGCTTAATATAACCATAGTTTTTACTTTCTTTTCATCTGTCTAAACACAAACTGAACTAACATTTCATAAATGATATATATATATTAAAGTAAATTAATACAGTAAATATCCTACATGAACTGGTTTACAGTTACTCATTATTAAGCAAAAATGCAATAGTAATAAAACAGTAGAACAATAAACAGTCAATCATGCTTAATTTTGGAGATCAAGAAGATAATTAAGAACTGTTCCATTTCTAAAAGGAATTAAATATAACATCTGGTATAACCTTAACACTACTACTTTAAAATAACTACTTTTATTTTACACAAATAAGAAGGTGGAGTATAGTATTTTGTTCTTGATCTACTGTTAATTTTCATCTATCATTGTTTAATCTGTTTTGAATAAAGTTTATAGCACTTTCAAATACTACTAAAATTTTCTGAAACCACAAATTACTGTTAATGGAATTATCCTGATCTAGAGTATTCTTTTTTTTTTTTTAGTCTTATGATGTGAGAACTAATGAATTCATTCTTTTATTTCAAATTTTATCAAAGAAGTGTTGTAGGAGCATAAAAAAATACCTTAAGTTCAACTCCTGCAGGTACTACAATTGGTCTGAATGATAAAGAATGTGGACAGATAGGTGTCAGCATGATGGCAGGAACAGAGGGATGAATCATAGAAGCCCCAGCAGCTACAGCATATGCTGTACTTCCAGTGGGGGTAGACACTATAAGACCTGTTGAAAGATAATCATTTTATAAAAAAATATAACATCGGCTCTTTTTCGCCAAACCTGGGAGATCTACAATAAACTCAATTAATTCTGAATTTTACTCTAATATTATTTAAATGGTGATTGATGTAGTATGTATATGTGACATTAATTTATGATAAAAACCTTCATATCACTAATTAATCAATGAGACACAAAGTAAAAAAAATTAATTAGGTTAAATGTACTGCTATGTTTAGGAATTATTTTTTATTCTACTTTGTGTGGCAAGAAATAATCAAACCACTGTCTTACCATCGCCTTGTACTGAAGTAATGCGTTTACCATCGAGATAAAGGTCTATATTTGATAGGTATGGTGATGGACCACGATCAATAACCACCTCATTGAGCACTAACAAGTTCGTTGGGGGGCGACCGGTCTTGCCCGTCTCTTGGTCTTTACGTAGTATAATACAACGTAGACGTGATCGGAGCGTCAATGCAGCATGGCCTTAAAATAAAATTTGGGATACCGGGTAAATTTTTCCAAAAATATTTGTTAGAAAAACTTCATAATTATTTTTTTTTTTCCACAATAAGAGGTGTGATAAAAACTTCAGAAAAAGCTGTTATTGTTAAAAACACTATTGGTGGCAAAACTTAAATGCATTTCTAATTATTTACAAAAGACACGAGTGAGTGACTTGAAGAGATATTGTGTTGATAATGTATGAAGTTGGTTGAAGAAAGTTGTTAAGTGTGTGTGTTTACGATTCAGGTATGGGACATATTTTGTTTGTCTTGAATTTCATGTAATGGAATTCATTGTAATATTTTTTGAATGACAGTACAGTACTATACAGTGGACCCCCGGCTAACGATATTTTTTCGTTCAAGAATGCTGTTCAAGTGCAATTACCGAACGAATTTACTTCCTTAAGAAATAATGTTACGTAGGTTAGTCTATTTCAGACCCCCAAAAATACACTTCCACAAGCACTTACAATATTATACTTACATAATTGTACGATTTCTGGGGTGTTCGTTAGCCGGGGGTCCACTGTACTTAAAACATGCCATTACAAAATGGCATTCAGTGTGTGTACTTTTTGCTTCATACTCTGTCCTCATCATTACTGATAATACTAACCTTCTAAAACATGAGTCACCTGATCTTGAAAGTTGTCGAATTTGAAAGGCGTGAGAAAACCAAGAGAACCCAAATGGAATGCCATCACTGGTGGTACACTTTGCTGCAAAGAAAAAACAATACTGATATAATTTACAAATGCAGCTTCAGACAGTGCAGTGGACCCTCAGTTTTCGTTCAAAATTCTTTCCAGAATGCTGTTCAAGTGCTGTTACCGAACGAATTTGTTCCCATAAAGACAAATGTAAATTAGATTAGTCGTTTCAGACCCCCAAAAATACACTTACAAAAGCTCTTACAAAAATACACTTATATAATTGTTCGAGTCTGGAGGTGAACGAAAACCGAGGGTCCACTGTATACTTAAGTAGATGTTATACAGAATAGATGTCTTCAGTTAAGGCACCAAGCAAAAATCTGTTTTTATAGAGTTCCAAAAAGGAGACTACTGAAGAAAATAGAGGCACATGGTATAGAAGAAATTACCTCCTGGCTTGAGGTAATTTCTCGTTTGTTCATGCAGAGGCAAGCATTCATTCTTTTCAAACATTTCTTTTTGCCTAATGCAAGAAAGTGATGGGTGTTACAATAGTTCTATTAGTCAACTTTCAGGTACTGTCATTTTTATTTTACAAATGTTTCAGGTGTTTAACCCCTTCTGCATATATTACTAAATGTAAAAGGAGAAACTTTCGTTTTTCCTTTTGGGCCACCCCGCTTCGGTGGGAAACAGCCGACGTGTTGAAAGAAAGTTTCAGGTGTTTATTCATCTATGGAACAAAGGTGTTACTGATAAGGCAAACTCTATACCTGAACTTTTTTAAACACTAAATACAGTGGTCCCTCGGTTTTCGTGCATCTCCAAACGCGAACATTTATGTAAGTGTATTTTTGTAAGTGCTGTTGCAAATGTATTTTTGGGGTCTGAAATAGACTAACCTACGTGACATTATTTCTTAAGGAAGTAAATTCGTTCGGTAATGGCACTTGAGCAGCATTCTGGAACGAATTTTCGGCGAAAACCGAGGGACCACTGTAATGCTTTAAAACACTTCGTGCAAAAAAAAATCTTTCTGTTTTACATGCATTAATATTGATCCTTTTAAAACATTTTTACTGTAGTTAATACTGAGTCTGCTCCTTCTATTGGCAATACAGTGGTCCTTTGGTTTTCGCCGAAAATTCGTTCCAGAATGCTGCTCAAGTGCCATTACCGAACGAATTTACTTCCTTAAGAAATAATGTCACGTAGGTTAGTCTATTTCAGACCCCCAAAAATACACTTGCAACAGCACTTACGAAAATACACTTACATAAATGTTCGAGTTTGGAGATGCACGAAAACCGAGGGACCACTGTATCTCAATTGTAAGTGTTTGAAAGGCCCAATAAATGTACTTGTAGTCACAAACCCAAGAAACGTAGTTAGGATTCCACTTGTGGCAACACCTTCAAAAACCTTAGTTCCCACACTAAACATGACATTGAAAATACAGTCAACCCCCAGTGTTCGACGTCGTCGGAGTTCATCCAAATCGGTGTTCGACAGGTTTTTTGACGAGAATTTTGGCTCGGTATTAGCCGATCCGCTCGGAGTTGGCGATTCGTCCAGGACACATACGCGTGGCGCAGCTGGGCACGGGCACTCCACAGCGTCAGTGTGCTAGTGTTTACAAGCGAGAGCGACCACAACCCACTCATTCATACCAGTATACAGTGGAACCCCGGTTAACGAAAAAAATTCATTGCAGAAGCCTGCTCAAGTGCCATTACCGAACGAATTTACTTCCTTAAGAAAAAATGTCATTTAGGTTAGTCTATTTCAGACCCCCAAAAATACACTTCCACAAGCACTTACAATATTATACTTACATAATTACACAATTTTTGGGGTGTTCGTTAAACGGGGTTCCACTGTATTGTCATTATTCCAGTGTTTTTAGTGCTTGCAACTGCTAAATAAGCCACCATGGTCCCCAAGAAAGCTCCTAATGCCAAGCCTGTGGTAAAGAATGTCAGAAATACGGTAGAATTGAAGAAGGAGATGATAGCAAAATACAGTGGACCCCCGAGTTTCGTAAAAACTTCACTCCTGAAGTCTGCTCAAGCGCCATTACCGAACGAATTTACTCCCTTAAGGAAAAATGTCACGTAGGTTAGTCTATTTCAGACCCCCAAAAATACACTTCCACAAGCACTTACAATATTATACTTACATAATTATACGATTTCCGGGGTTTATGAAACTCGGGGGTCCACTGTACAGTGGAACCCCGGTTAACAAAAAAAATTCATTGCAGAAGCCTGCTCAAGTGCCATTACCGAACGAATTTACTTCCTTAAGAAAAAATGTCATTTAGGTTAGTCTATTTCAGACCCCCAAAAATACACTTCCACAAGCACTTACAATATTATACTTACATAATTGCACGATTTCCGGGGTGTTCTTTAACCAGGGTTCCATTGTATGAAAGTGGAGTGCGTATCACTGAGCTGGCCAGGCTATATGGCAAATCCTATTCAACCATCTCTTCCATTATGGCCAAGAGAAAGGAAGTCAAGGACGCTGTCATTGCGAAAGGTGCAAGTATGGTCACAAAACAGAGATCTCAAGTGCTGGAACAAGTGGAAACTTTGTTGTTGTTGTGGATCAACGAGAAATAGTTAGTAGGAGATAGTGTTTCACAGGCGATAATATGTGAAAAAGCAAGGCAGTTGCATGATGATCTCGTTAAGAAAATGCCTGCAACGAGTGCAATGAGTGCTGAAGTGAATGAATTTAAAGCCAGCAAAGGCTGGTTTGACAGATTTAAGAAGCGAAGTGGCATACATAGTGTTGTGAGGCATGGTGAGGCAGCCAGTTCAGACAAAAGTGCGGCTGAAAATTACGTGAATGAATTTGTGGGGTACATAGAGGCTGAACAATTCCAACTCCAACAAGTGTTCAATTGTGACGAAACAGGCCTGTTTTGGAAGAAAATGCCCAACAGGACCTTCATTACACAGGAGGAAAAGGCACTCCCAGGACATAAGCCTATGAAAGACAGGATAACTCTGATGTGTGCCAATGCCAGTGGTGATTGTAAAGTGAAGCCATTAGTGGTGTATCATTCTGAAAATCCCCGAGTGTTTAAGAGATGCGGTGTCTCCAAGTCTCATTTGTGTGTGATGTGGAGGTCTAACAATAAGGCATGGGTCACTAGGGAAATTTTCTTTGAGTGGTTTTATGAAGTGTTTGGCCCCAGTGTGAAGAAATATCTCGAGGAAAATAATTTGCCACTTAAGTGCCTCCTGATAATGGACAATGCTCCTGGTCATCCTCCAGACTTGACAGAGCAAATTGTGGAGGACTTTAAGTTCATCACAGTGAAGTTTTTGCCCCCTAATACCACTCCTCTCCTCCAGCCCATGGACCAGCAGGTCATTTGCAACTTTAAAAAACTCTACACCAAAGCAATGTTTCAAAAGTGCTTTGATGTGACCACAGACATGAATATGACCCTAAAAGACTTTTGGAAAGATCATTTCCATATCCTGCATTGTGTACAACTTATAGGTAAGGCTTGGGAGGGAGTGACTACCAGGACTTTGAACTCTGCCTGGAGAAAATTGTGGCCAGACTGTGTCCTAGAGAGGGATTTTGAAGGTTTTGGGGCTGAGCCTCAGAACCCTGAGCCTGAGCCTGTTGTGCAAGAAATTGTGCAACTGGGCAAGTCCATGGGGTTGGAGGTAAGTGGCGAGGATGTGGAAAAGTTGGTGGAGGAGCACAATGAAGAGCTATCCACTGAAGATCTGCAAGAGCTTCAACAGCAACAACAGACCACAGATCAGGAAAATGGTCCAGAGGAGAAGGTGGAACAGAAATGGAAGAAGGTGTCTTCTTCAACGATTAGGGAGATTTGTGGAATGTGGAGCAAGGTGCAAGCATTTATGGATGATTATCACCCTAACCAAGCTGTTGCAGGCTGTGTATGCGACATGTTTAATGACCATGTCTTGTCCCATTTCAAAGATGTTTTAAAGAAATGCCAGATACAGAGCTCCCTGGACAGATATTTTGTGAGAGAAGGATCCAGTGACTCTCAAGCTGGTCCTAGTGGCATTAAAAGAAAAAGGTCAGTAACCCCAGAAAAGAACTTGGTCCCTGCAGTGTTAATGGAAGGGGATTCCCCTTCCAAACACTAGCATACTACACCATCATCTCCCCTGCTCCCATCTTCCACACATCAACAACTCTTCAATAAATGTAAGTGACATGTTATTGTACTATTATTTCTTTATTTGTCATAAAATTGTGTGTAATTTAATGTCAAAAAGTTCTAAAAAATATTTTATTTTAATACTTTTGGATGTCTGGAACGGATTAATTTTATTTCCATTATTTCTTATGGGGAAAATAGAATCGGAGTTCGACCAAACCGGTGATCGACGGGCCCTCTGGAACGGATTACCGACGAGAACCGGGAGTTGACTGTATAGATTCTCAACTAATTATTATTATTATTACATTAATAAGAAGACCTAAACTCATACAGACCCTCATTTACATACCATAAGCATAAGTACAGTATGTCAACTTTGTAAGTCATTCCCTCCTTGCATAAGTGCAGTCTTTATTACAAAGACTTTAGTAACAGCCAATAAAAGCAATGTCCTATAAATGCTACAAAGGAAAATCTTTAATAAAAATCCAATTTCAAATACAAAAGTTTTATCTCCACTGCAGAAGCTGTATTTCACAAAAAGACATTCTAATTGTAATATGCAAACCATTTCTCAATAGTAAAAGTTTTAAAGTGCAATATTTTAAAAATTGTATACGTATCAGTGTGATACCCAACATAAAAGTTCTATATAAGTAACCTCCATTATTTGAAAATTATCTCCATTTACTCTGCACCTACTTGCATTACATTCCCTATATGATATAAAAAGTATTTCATACACTGAGTGAACTGAGTATGTGGAGAAAATTCTCCAAAAGAGGGGGGTTATCAACCCTTTTTGCCCTTTTCAAGGGCCCTACCCTTTCCGCCCTTAGAAAGGGCCAGACGGCGTGTCTGGCTTTGACAACAACTTAACTAGTAGCAGATGAGCGGACCACAGTATGTCACGTGTTGTCTGACCAAGTAGCAACGAGTATATATGAGTTAATAGACATTTGATATAAATGTAACTCTTTGCCGTAACAGGAAAGTTAAAGGAAACTGCTGTATTAGTTTCTACACTTGAACCTCCAATGATGTGCTCCAGTGATCGAAGTATTTAGAGAACACAAACATTTGAATTGTAAATTGTTGGAGTGTTTAGCAATTGTAGAACTCTATTCCAGCGCGTTTAGTGCTAATCATAAAATCGCGGTATATTCAGAAGTGTGCGCAGCTTCTTACTACTGAAAAAGACTGAAATTGTTGAACGTAAAGAGACAATCGAGCGTACGTACTTCGTCTAACCAGGCAGTGACTCTTCAGCAGTGTTCTTCAATCAAGACAGCGTTTTCCGGGTGTGAATTAAGGGTCTGTTACAAATACCCAGGTAAGTCTGCTCAGACATGTATACAGTGGACCCCCGAGTTTCGTAAAAACTTCACTCCTGAAGTCTGCTCAAGCGCTATTACCGAACGAATTTACTCCCTTAAGGAAAAATGTCACGTAGGTTAGTCTATTTGAGACCCCCAAAAATACACTTCCACAAGCACTTACAATATTATACTTACATAACTGTACGATTTCCGGGGTTTACGAAACTCGGGGGTCCACTGTATGTTCAGAAGACTGCGCAGTTGGGAACATTATCATAATCTAGGCAGATTTATCATTCACCTGGTGATTCGTGGGTGATACGCCTAAACACCGTGAGTAAACCGCCGTTCAGTCCATTAAATGACTGATTATATGGCATACGCTCCTTTGGGGCAATATATTATACTCACATAATTTTATACCCCCATACAGCCCTGTGGGGAATGTGTACGGAGGCATCAACCAACGATTTCTGAGACGGCTGGGAAAATCGTGGATGCATCAACAAGCTAAGTAACATAATTTACAGTCCACATTTACTTGTACATCCCCCACAGAGTAAGTCATTACTAATATAGCTATACACAAACTTACACTCAATACAAAATTAAGTATGTGATGAAAAGAGCACTAGTAGTTGTGAAGCCCTTTGCTGATACATTTTCCCCATGAGATACAATAGCTTAGTCATTTATGGTGTAAGAAGCAGGTGCGGGCATCAAGTTTAGCTTAAAGAGATGTACTACATGCACTCAACAGGCCCATGTCAGGGTTCCCCTTGTTCTAAAACAATGTGAGCTACAGGGGTTGCTAAGTAAATATGGTGCTATTTTTTTTATGGTGTTGGAAAGTTTTATTGTAGATGATTCCAGGTATATCAACATTTAACATTATCACTCTTCTAGCACACTAGCTTGGCTATGTTCCATGCCATTAATTGTGAGAGTGGGATTTGCAGTGTTGTACATGTTACTGATGTTATTTGTTCTACAGGCATATTTGTGTTTCTGTAAATGAATAGACAAATTTCTTGCTGTCTTCTCAAGTAGACTCAAATCACATGCCCTGAAGGGTTTAGCATACAGTGGTACCTTGACATACGAGCAGCTCCCAACTCGAACAATTATGTAAGTGTATTTCTGTAAGTGCTTTTGTAAGTGTATTTTTGGGGGTCTGAAATGCATTAATCTAATTTGTACAAGAATGGTATACAATACCGACAATGTGAAATTAAGACACATGTTCAACATCTGGGTATCTTTATAGTAGACGTTTCGCCACTGGATGGCGAAACGTCTACAATAAAGATACCCAGATGTTGCACATGTGTCTTAATTTCACATTGTCGGTATTGTATACCATTCTTGTACAACTTGTCAGACACTGCAACATCATGGAGTCTTGATTCTGAGGACCTGCACATAACCTTCTTCACGGCTACGACAACTACTACTACAACTAACCCATCTCTTTGGGTATGACCTACTTCCACTGGGGAACCCCGCCTACCAGTGACAATGCCTTCGTCTGCTACCCGTCCCTTTCAGCTGTCGCCTATTTAAGGTGAAGACTCATTGCCTGATCTTCATATTCTCCAGACCTATGGTGCTGAACACAGCAACTCCAAGTAGTTCTACTCTTCATATTATGTCCTAGAATTTTGTATTGATAAAGCCACTGGATGGCGAAACGTCTACTATAAAGATACCCAGATGTTGTACATGTGTCTTAATTTCACATTAATCTAATTTACATTATTCCTTATGGGAACAAATTCGTTCGGTATTGGCACTCGAACAGCATTCTGAAATGAATTAAGCACATAACTCGAGGTACCACTGTATATGGTGGAGGTCATCATCATGTATGTATGGTCTTGGTAACCACCACTACGTTGATGTTGGATTTTTTACTGTGGTCCCTGTTGGTAGCACAGTATACAGTATGTATATAGAGTATACGTACTTCTTTTTAGTGTTGTCCTGGTGCCTGGTATTGCAGTGTATAATGTCTGTGTTTTTATCTGTAATGGAAGATCAAATGTCGAGGAAACCTTAGGCTGAAGATGTTCTCTATGTAACCCTATTCCTCCGAGAATTCATCACTGCAGCCTCATTGCATATACAGTGGTACCTCTACTTATGAGCAGCTCCCAACTCAAACAATTATGTTGGTGCTTTTGTAAGTGTATTTTTGGGGGTCTGAAATGGATTAATCTAATTTTCATTATTTATGGGAAAAATTCCTTCGGTATCGGCACTTGAATAGCCGTCTGGAACGAATTAAGCTCGTAACTCGAGGTACCACTGTAGTACAGTGGTCCCCTGCCTAACGAGCACCCCGGAAATCGTACAATTATGTAAGTATAATATTGTAAGTGCTTGTGGAAGTGTATTTTTGGGGGTTTGAAATAGACTAACCTACGTGACATTTTTTCTTAAGGAAGTAAATTCGTTCGGTAATGGCACTTGAGCAGGCTTCTGGAATGAATTTTGCTCGTTAGGCGGGGGGCCACTGTACATCTCTTCAAGTTAAACTTGATGCCCGCACCTGCTTCTTACACCATAAATGACTAAGCTATTTTATCTCATGGGGAAAATGTATCAGTAAAGGGCTTCACAACTACTATAGTGCTCTTTTCATCACATACATGTACAGTGGACCCTCGGTTTTCGCTTACCTCCAAACTCGAACAATTATGTAAATGTATTTTTGTAAGAGCTTTTGTAAGTGTATTTTTGGGGTTCTGAAACGATTAATCTAATTTACATTTGTCCTTATGGGAACAAATTCGTTCAGTAATGGCACCCGAACAGCATTCTGGAACGAATTTTCAACGAAAACCGAGGGTCCACTGTACTTAATTTTGTATTGAGTGTAAGTTTGTGAATATCTATATTAGTAATGACTATAAGCACCCCTCTTTTTGTTTTTAGGTCATTGTGGGAGATGAATTTAATTAAGGCATCTTTGTTGGTGGTCCAGTAGGCCACATACAGTGCATCTCTTAAACTTGACATATGTGACACTCTTACACCGTGGATGACTAAACTGGTGCATCTCATATTTGTTATATATTGTACCTGAAAAAGCCCCCTCATAGATAAAATGTTGTACCAATAAAGTAAAATACTAACGTATTTTACAGTCTCTCATCACTTAACGATGGAGTTCCGGTAAACGAATTCATCGCTAAGCAAGGAGCATACTATAATGGTAGCGGGTTTGTGTCAACCATATCTGATATTGTTTTAATATCACCTTTGCACTATTTATAACATTTTTAGTATATTTTTAAATGTTTATACAGTAGTGTACTGTATATTGTAATAAACAGAATACAGTGGACCATCGCTATTCGAACACTCCAAAACTCACCCTTTTATGTAAGTTTATTATTTTAAGTGCTTTTATAAGTGTATTTTTGGGGGTCTGAAATGGACTCATCTAATTTACATCATTCCTTATGGGAATAAATTCGTTTGGTAACAGCACTTGAACAGTATTCTGGAATAAGGGTGAGTTTTGGAGTGTTCGAATAGCGAGGGTCCACTGTACAATGGACCCTCGGTTTTCGTTGAAAATTCTTTCCAGAATGCTGTTTGAGTGCTGTTGCCGAACGAATTTTGTTCCCATAAGGACAAATGTAAATTAGATTAGTCCATTTCAGACCCCCCAAAAATACACTTACAAAAGCACTTACAATAATACACTTACATAATTGTTCGAGTTGGGAGCTGTTCGAAACTCGGGGTACCACTGTACATTATTTAGGTTTGCATACTGGTCAGAGAGCCTGTTGTAAGTCCAAATTGTCGGTAAATGAGTGTGTCACTAAGTGAGGAGAGGCTGTACTTACATATTTTATTAACATATCATTAACACTAGTATTAGTGATGTGGACAATTTCAGAGGTTTACAGGCCCACTGGCTCCTAATGGCAGGTCATTTTAGCAATTGTCATTAGATTAAAAAACTTATGCTGTAAAAAACGTAATTTAAATTTGAGAAATTACCCTCTACAATGCTGCAAATGAAATAATGGCTTACCTGAAAAAGTGAGGAAGCATATAGTAGAGTTCCATCACCACCTAGGCATATAATGAAGTCAATTTTGTCAGTGAGATCATCCTGTCCTTCCCTAAAGCTCATGAGCTTATCTTTCAGTATAGGAAACCCAGAGTGACTTGTGACCAAGCTGTCCTCCATCACTGATGCTTCCACAAACACCAACATTCTCTTTTCCTGAAAAAATTACAAGAATTATATTTGCCTTAAGCTACTTGGTTTTTAAATTTACTGCATAAAAGTACAGCCCAATATATTAATTTTTTTTTTAGATAAAACTTACCAATATCGTATCTGAAAACAAAAAGAATTTTGCTATATTCAGGAAAACATACAACACATAAGATATGGTAATAGGAGAGCAGGCAACATATTTTAACTACAAGAGCACTGTTTCCAGGGCTGAGGACCATCTTCACTGAAGGTGCACCATAATAATAATAATAATAATAATAATAATAATAATACTTTATTGAGACATGGTACAATGATACATGGTAGACAAGATATAGTTCTTAATGAGATGTACATGCCAAAAGCCCCTAATATGCTGTGCATTGCGGGCATTCTTAAGACTACTTTATTCTAGACTACATGGTAAAAAGTTATGGTTGACAATTTATAAAATAAGTATAAAAGCGTATCTAAGTTATAAAGTTTGAATATAAGTTGAACATATCAATTAATTGTAGCAATGCAACTAATTGAGTGAGATAACAATTTAAAACAATTAGTTGCATTGCAGTTACAGTTTACGTGGTCATTATAATGTAAAT
The DNA here is from genome assembly GCA_009830355.1 of Cherax destructor. Classification (NCBI taxonomy): domain Eukaryota; kingdom Metazoa; phylum Arthropoda; class Malacostraca; order Decapoda; family Parastacidae; genus Cherax; species Cherax destructor. The sequence goes on from WNWK01006853.1 coordinate 79,366, forward strand.
GTTATGGAAATAGTTAGCTTAGTACAGTGGACCCTCGGTTAACGAATACCCCGGAAATCGTGCAATTATGTAAGTATAATTTTGTAAGTTCTTGTGGAAGTGTATTTTTGGGGGTCTGAAATAGACTAACCTACGTGAAATTTTTCCTTAAGGGAGTAAATTCGTTCGGTAATGGCACTTGAGCAGACTTCAGGAGTGAAGTTTTTACGAAACTCGGGGGTCCACTGTATGTATTATTCATAACAGGTTTTTACATTTAAGTGATTAGTCAGGTTTTTACATTAAGTGATTATTCTACTTTGTTGGGAATGTTTGATATTGAGCATTTAGCTTTGGGTGAGAAGGTGATTTTTTAGCATCGTTTTGAATTGGGGTACAGGCAGGGTTTCTTTGGCAATGACAGGTAATGAATTCCAAATTTTTGTGCCTTTTATATGCATTGAGTTTTTATATAGTGTTAGATGGACACGGGGAACATTGAGGAGTGATCTGTGTCTAGTGTTATGGTCATGTGTCCTGTTAAAATTGGTAAGGAGAAGTTTGAGTGGTGGGTTAATATTTGCATAGAGTGTTCTATGTATGTAATATGCACAGTAAAAAGTATGGATGTCTTGTATGGTGAGTAAGTTTAGGTTTTTGAATATTGGTGGAGTATGTTGTCTGGAGTGTGAATTTGTTATCATTCTAACTGCTGCCTTTTGTTGTGTTATTAGTGGTCTGAGATGAGTTATTGATGTAGAGCCCCATGCGCAGATTCCATAGGTGAGGTAGGGATAAATGAGTGAGTGATATAGGGTAAGGAGAGCTGGTTGTGGAACATAGTACCATATCTTGGATAGTATTCCCACGGTCTTTGAGACTTTCTTGGAAATTTGTTGTATATGTGTCTGAAATTTGAGGCCACTGTCAAGATGGATTCCTAAGAATTTTCCCTCTGTGAGTTTTGTGATAGGGGACCCGTTTATCATTATGTTAAGTGGTGCGTTTGTAGCTCTGTTCCCAAACTGGATAAAATATGTTTTATCAATATTGAGAGTAAGTTTGTTGGTCATCATCCAGGTAGATATTTTCTGCAATTCAGTATTTGCAGTGTTGGCTAGTATGTCTGGGCTAGGGTGCGAGATAACGTATGTAGTGTCATCTGCAAAAAGTATGGGTTTGAGTAGTTGAGATGCATTTGTAAATGAGAAAGAGTAGTGGGCCAAGAACACTTCCCTGTGGGACACCTACGGTAATAGTTTGCGAGGTGGAGCTAGCTCCATTTGTGTACACATATTGGTTTCTGTTGCTAAGGTATGATTTTAGGTAGTTGAGGGAGTGTCCTCTTATACCATGGAAGCTCATTACATGGTAAGATTTGATAAGTGGATAACTTATTGTCTATTTTGGCTTTATATGCTCACAGAAGTAACTAATAATAATAATAATAATTTTTATTTGGACATGATACAAAGAATTACATTTGGTTATTGAGATTACATGAGGTGTACATGCCAAAAGCCCCTAGTATGCAGGGCATTTTGGGCAGACTTAAAATTAACTTAAAAATAGATTGTAAGAAATTTTGTAGATAGTATACAATGAGTAAAGGTGAGTATTTAAGCTATGAAATTTGAATATAGTTTTGTACTTTTGTCTTCATTATAAAATTAATTAAATCAGATTAAACAAATTAAAGCAATAATAAAGATAAAATGATAAAAAGTTATGGTTGATAATTTATAAAATAAGTAAAGATGCATATCTAAGTTATAAAGTTTGAATATAAGTTGAACATATCAATTAATTGTAGCAATTTATTGCAGCAACAAAAAGTTATGGTTGATAATTTATAAAATCCCACAGTGTATAATATTAAGGTATTAAAAGGACCCCAATGGAAATAAGTCATTCTGTCTGACTTTTTTGGGTTATCCTAGGTTCTCTACACAAATGCTGCTATGTATGATAATCTATGTAACTGTACAGTGGACCCCCGAGTAACGAACACCCCGGAAATCGTACAATTATGTAAGTATAATACAGTGGACCCTCGGTTAACGAATACCCCGGAAATCGTGCAATTATGCAAGTATAATTTTGTAAGTTCTTGTGGAAGTGTAGTTTTGGGGGTCTGAAATAGACTAACCTACATGACATTATTTCTTAAGGACGTAAATTCGTTCGGTAATGGCACTTGAGCAGGCTTCTGCAATGATTTTTTTTCGTTAACCGAGGGTCCACTGTATTGTAAGTGCTTGTGGAACTGTATTTTTGGGGGTCTGAAATAGACTAACCTACGTGACATTATTCCTTAAGGGAGTAAATTTGTTCGGTAATGGCACTTGAGCAGGCTTCTGGAATGAAGTTTTTACATTACTCGGGGGTCCACTGTATTTGTGTATACCTGAATAAACTTACTGGCCCTACTGGGCAAATGAGGTCAGTATAAAAATGCAAAAGGCTCTCTCCCACTTCTCTGGCACACACTACTGGCAACGAAAAAAAATTGTAAACCGGGGTACCACTGTATATATACAGTGGTACCCCGGTTTACGTAATTAATTCGTTCCAGAATGCTGTTCAAGTGCCGATACCAAACGAATTTGTTCCCATAAGGAATAATGTAAATTAGATTAGTCCTTTTAGACCCCCAAAAATACACTTACAAAAGCATTTACAAAAATACACTTACATAATTGTTCGAGTTTGGAGCAGTACGTAAACCGGGGGTCCACTGTATATATATAAAGACATTATCACTTACAGAAGAAAAAACTTCAAAATTGTGTAGGGATAACGAAATACCCTAAACGTATGGCTACTATTCCAGTAACAGATTTTTATGTGGATAAAACAAAGAAAATAGTAGATTCAATTCATTGGATCAAGAGCACCAGCAATAAGGGGATACCTTTTTAATTGCAGCTAGACAATGTTGTGTGACCTTGAAGCCATTTCTGGTAATTCCTATATCCTTCATTACCTTTACATCACTAATTTTTGTAAATACTACTTGCATTTGTGTTTGAAGTTTGTTTCCTTATGTACTAGTTCTTGTTCTAATGCAGAATGTTATGTATTTAAGGGAGGCTGCACAATGTGCTGTATCAAATTTTAATAATACAATAATCATATTTTTTTTTTTTTTTTTTTTGGGGGGGGGGGTATTTAAATAGGCAAATGAAAATTTATATGAAAATTCCTGACCTGCTGGAAGTAATGAAATACTCAGTGCGGCATATTTAATGATAGCTAATTAAAAAAATGGTTGGGGTGACTTACGACTGTGAGCCACTTGACGAGTTGGATGAAGGGTTGGATGACCTGGGCGTCTCTGACCTTCTTAATGACCAGCACAGAGAGAGGTGGCTTGTACCACGTCAGACGCTGGCTCGCTGGGTCCTGGATTGTCCTACACAACAATTATCACATTATTATTTTAAAACAACCTAAGATTTGTATTTGGAATTTATTAATACTGAATTATGTTGGTATATGGAAATATAATAATAATAGATTTTTATGCATAGAGGAGTACGCACTTCTCAATATACATACAAATTCGCATCTCTCGGCGTATATATGCACATAAAAAAATAGGCATCTCCATGTGTATATATAAGAAATTACTATCATTATATATATGTTTGCTGGGACTTTATATTTTCTGCAATATTGCAAGCTCCTGATGTGTTGATTGCAACATGAAAGGCCTAGAGCTCTCGTGCAACTCCCCCTGTGGTTGTTTTGCATACACCCACACACACAGATACGCATCTCTGTGTACCTTTATTTTTGATATACCTTTGATGACTTTCGCAAGTTTTTCTACTCCTGGAGCCCAGCCATGGGCCAGGCTCGTCTGATGCTAGCCTGGTCAATCAGGCTGTGCTGCTGGAGGTCCGCTGCCCCTCATATCCATCAAAGCCTGGTTGATCTGGCACTTGGTGAAGATACTTGTCCAGTTTTCTCTTGAAGACTTCTACACTTGGCATTATTTCCCTTGTTTTGAAGGTTCTTAATAACCACTCCATCATTCTCCTGGCTGTCATGACCACTGAACGTCATGTTGTTCTCCACTGCCCACTGGAAAACTGCTTTTTATTATTATATATATATATATATATATATATATATATATATATATATATATATATATATATATATATATATATATATATATATATATATATATATATATATATATATATATATATATATATACAAAAATAAGACTGTGTATATATACAAAAAGGCATCACTCGGCGAGTATATATACAAAAAGGCATCACTCGGCGAGTATATATACAAAAAGGCATCACTCGGCGAGTATATATACAAAGATTCACCTCTCTCGATGCATATGCATAAAGATACGCATCTATGCGTATATACATACTATAGATATGCATCTTTGGATGCATATTCCCTACGCTATATGAAATTGGCAGTTAAAAAAAAGAGTTCATTCCCGTTCTATAACATATCATCATTTCACATTCGTGACAAAAGTAACTTTGATACTCCATTACTAAATTTTGAGATTCGAGTATTGATTTTTGAAACGAGTATTTAATTTTGAGACTTGAATATTACACTTTGAAGCTCGAGTACAGTCAAATTACGTTATTTTGAAATTGAGACAGGACATTATGGTAGTATATTAAATGTCGTCTTAAAAAAAAATCCCCCCCTATCGACAAGTACCTTTGACAGAAGGTAACACAAACCGAAATAATTTGATCCAGTTTATAAAATGTTCCAAGAGTACTTCGTAAAATGTTGCTATAGTGCTTGTGTTAAGCCACAAGTTGTTCAGTTTGGATGTAAAGCTTTCCTTTGTTAATAAATTGACAATTGATACAATGCAATGTGGGTATTTTTTAAATACAAACGATTAATATAGTACTAATGCAAAACGAAGAATATGCACAATAATTCATATGAAATAGCTAGGTTATTCATAATAATTAGCTTATATAAGAAAAGATCATTATACAAAAATATTAAGAGATGGCGGATCATGAATGATTTCGTCTATAATCTACATTTATAGTTTATGGAAAACTTCCCACGTTTGAGCTGCCTCAGTCTAGAGCATGGAAAATCCCACTTTTCAAAAAGCAATCAATAATATAGATAATGAAAGAAAAGAGAGAAACTTAAATGTCAAGTGTAACGAGGAATCCCCAGCCGACTAAGGCGTGGCCCTCAGTCCCAGGATGTGCTGAGTTAATGTCAACAAAAGTATTACCACAAGGCCACCCATTTATCTAATATTTCTACCACATTATCGAGTCGCTAACCTACCATGACCCAATATTATAATCTTACTCATCGTATATGTTTTCTTTCTTACAGAAGTTTTATCCGCCTGTCCTAAGAATGAAATATAAGTATAATGTTTTGCACTGGCCCGGTGGTCTGGTGGCTAGAGCTCTCGCTTCACACACGGAGGGCCCGGGTTCGATTCCCGGCGGGTGAAAACATTTCAATGTGTTTCCTTACACCTGTTGTCATATTCACCTAGCAGCAAATAGGAACTGGGTGTTAGTCGACTGGTGTGGGTCGCATCCTGGGGGACAAGATTAAGGACCCTAATGGAAATAAGACAGACAGTCCTCGATGACGCACTAAGATTTGCTGGTCTTTTCTCATGAATATGTAAGATCACAAGTGGATTAGGAGGGAGGAGAAGTGGATTAGGAGGGAGGGGAAGTGGATTAGGAGGAAGGGGAAGTGGATTTGGAGGAAGGGGAAGTGAATTTGGAGGGTGGAGGAGGGAAGTGGATTAGGAGGGTGGAGGAGGGAAATGGATTAGGAGGGAGGAGAAGGAGTACGAAGAAGCGGCAGAGGCAGAGAAGGAAACATTTAACCAGCAAACGTTGACGTTTCCTGTGGAGTTCCTAGTGTTTCCCCGTTGGCAGGAAACGGGGAAAATTCTCCGCCCGGTGGTGGACATACCAGTCAACACTCACGTAACCACTGTCACCTCTCCAGCCTCCACCCATCACTCCCAACTCTTGCTTAGTTCTACAGCCTGTGTTTTGTATCCCGGCTGTAGCATTACTTAGATGATAACCCATCTAACATGTGTGTGTGGAGGTCCAATGCCGCTAACTACTGTATCAAAGTCAAAAGACGAATCCTATAGCTTTTGAAATCCAGTGTGAGAAAACGACAATAACAAAAACGTAACCAGGGATTGTTTTGGAGGAAAGCAGTCACCGTTAAATTAACATTTTCATCCACGGCTTCTTTTTAGGCCGTGGATGATTTTTTTTTTCATAGAAAGTCTTCTACCACGGGTCTTAATTATACTGTGGCTCACTCAGCGGTGCTGTTGGCCCTATGGCAAGACGCGTTAAGAAGCATTCCTTGGAGTGTGAGGATGTAGACGATGGTTATCAACAAACACATGTAAAGGCAGTGTAGCCGTCACCCCACCGGTGCATCAATCGCTTGATTATCATGGACTGTATGATATCAAATGGCTTAATTAAAGAGAAAACTGCAGGCGAAGTACACACTGCAAGAGAGAAACTATAAACATTGACAAAAGAAAATGATTTGATAAGAACATCACACCAAATATATCACCAGTCTTTGACACAAGATGAATTATTTAGTGGCGACCTACGGCGGGGGCGCTGAAAAAAGGCACTTTCAATTCAATTCTTCATTTTAAAATTTAGTACAAAAAAAAAAACATGCAATAATCTGAAAGCCCTTAGAATGCACAGCATTTCGGGCAGTATTTATGAAAACAAGTTTGGATTAATAAACATGTACACCATGACCCTGTTTCACTCATTACAAGTGTTGACCTGTCGAGCGTAACATTAAAACCTGACGAGAGTTAGCAAAATATACTGAAGTATCCCCTCATTATGTTTGTGTACAGGATCACCCACTCCAGCTACAGTGAGGCAAAAGGGGGTACGAGGCATAGTATTTTATCCACAGTGGTATATTACAGACCATTCTGGAAAAATACCCTGACTTTGCTCCCTGTAAATAAAGCATTGACACGTGTGTGTGTGTGTGTGTGTGTGTGTGTGTGTGTGTGTGTGTGTGTGTGTGTGTATGTGTGCGCGCGCGCGTGTTGATTGCCCTTTTTGTCCTGTACACATGTCGATTGAAGGCTGGGCCTGTTGTGTGTGCGTGTGTGTGTATGTATATATGTGTGTGTATGTGTGTGTGTGTGTGTATGTGTATATGTAAGTGTGTATGTGTGACCCAACAATAAAATTTGCACCAAGAACTCATTACAGTTGTGACCGGGTGTAGACTAGTGAATTATTCATTGCGTTATAATTTGTTCATGATTGTAACCATGTATAAACGTAAGTAAGTAAATTTACTTACATGTTTCATTACCTTTGTAACTTGTGAGTTCTTACCTTTGTAGCTTGTTAGTTCATTACCTTTGTAGCTTGTTAGTTCATTACCTTTGTAACTTGCTCAGCTATCATAACTTTGGGGTCCAGTCCCTGGACCCATTATGTACCTCTGTAATCTTTTGACTACCGCCCACAGGATGGGTATGGGGTGCATAATAAAGATATCAAACTAACGAGGCATAATAGGATAAAGAATGAGGCAAAAGAGGGTGAAGTACAATTTATAGTACTGTATATGCTAGTACACACATTGATTGTGTATGACACTTATGGAATACTGATTGTTTTAACGAGAGAAGGTAAAGGTATGCTCTTGGTGGTGTCTCAGGTTATTCTCTTACTTCGTTACCTTATGAAACCTGTTAAAATCTCGGGCGCTGGATGAGACCTCCTCTTGGCAATGTTCCTTATTAATCTGACAGATACTGGGTCTGGGAATAGGCCGACAGCGTGTCGGGAGCTGCTGTTTAAGGTCTCAGCTGATAGCCAGAAGTGAAGTGCACCTTCACATAAGCAAGAATGCAAGCCTCGCAAAGTTGCCGGTGCACAGCGCCGCTGTGTAGCCCTCCTCCAAATTTGTCACAATTAGTGAGAAAATACACGTTCGAAATGAAACGATAGTTCCGCGTTGCTACACGTACGCTACCATTTTTTTTTTTAATTTCGTTACTGTCGGGTAATTATATAGAAATATAATTTACCAAACCTAACCGAGAATAACAAATATTAAAATTCACAGACCATCACGAGCACGCAGAAAGGCACGAAGGACAATTCGTGTGGAACTGGCTGGCCTAATTAGAGAACAGGTTACACTGGGACAAGAGCAGAGTCGGGTCGACAGAGATGCTCACTTCCCGCCACAGAAGCATCCACCAAAGTGATATAAGATACAGTCCTGGTTTCGGCCGTACTCAAAATTTATTCTTCCCAAAATGATCCCATATGAACTCTCAGCACACCCATTTTATTTAATAAGATAAATCTATAAACTAATTTGTTAAGATAACAAAGTAAAGCTGCAAAAGTTAAGCCACAGCTGCTTAGCTTATGGCGAGAAGTTGCTAAGGTTTTGAAGCTACAATTGTTTAGCTTAGCATGGCGGGAAGCTTAAAAAGTTGCAAGGCTATTTTTTTTACCTTATCATAGCTGAAAGCTACAAAGGTTCAGAAGCTAAAAGTGTGTTATTGTGGAAGGTTTTACCTGCACCACATCCACCTCACGCGAGCTCTGCCAAAATACTGCTCCCCAAAAATGAACTGTATACCCAGGCGAGGTTCAGCACTTTCCAAGAATATAACATAGTATGACAATCCACAACAACTACACAACTCAGTTCTGGGCTACAGGAGTGTGTCGTCCTGGTGTTGGGGAGGAGGGTGTCGTCCTGGTGTTGGGGAGGAGGGTGTCGTCCTGGTGTTGGGGAGGAGGGTGTCGTCCTGGTGTTGGGGAGGAGGGTGTCGTCCTGGTGTTGGGAAGGAGGGTGTCGTCCTGGTGTTGGGGAGGAGGGTGTCGTCCTGGTGTTGGGGAGGAGGGTGTCGTCCTGGTGTTGGGGAGGAGGGTGTCGTCCTGGTGTTGGGGAGGAGGGTGTCGTCCTGGTGTTGGGGAGGAGGGTGTCGTCCTGGTGTTGGGGAGGAGGGTGTCGTCCTGGGGTTGGGGAGGATGGTGTCGTCCTGGTGTTGGGGGAGGAGGGTGTCGTCCTGGTGTTGGGGAGGAGGGTGTCGTCCTGGTGTTGGGGAGGAGGGTGTCGTCCTGGTGTTGGGGAGGAGGGTGTCGTCCTGGTGTTGGGGAGGGTGACCACAGTGTAATATTCAATCTCAAGGGAGGGAGGACCATCAGGGAGAGGTTCCTGACTATTTCCAGTGTTCGTATTCATAAAGAGGATATCAGAGGGTAGGAGCATCGTACAGGAACCACATGACGGGACACATAACTTTAACATACATGACTGGAAGAAAAGACGAGGAAAGTAAAGAGAGGAGGCGAAGACTATATTCATAACATTTCAAAATACACCATGAGACAATGTAAGCGTCTCATGACCTGCACCAACGCCATCACCAGTGTTACCTCGCCTAGAGACTACCCCTTCCCTGTCTAGTGTGCACACCTAAGTATGGCTGCCCCTGAATTAACAGCAAGACTTAGCAAAACTTTATGTACACACACTTGATACTGGGAAGATCATTCGGCTAATAAGACGCAGAAAGATCCCGGTAATTGTACACAGTCATCACTCCTGAGCTGCGAGTATCTTACAATTGTACTTCCAGCAAAAAGTGGATATCTTCCCTTCAGGTGTTGTAACCAGTCACCACAGCTGCACGACGACAGGTGTTATAAGAAACAATGGTGGCAAATGATAAAATTAACCATGCCATTTAATCCACAGAGGATTACTGGATTCATCCTTAGGAAAGCGCCCAGGTACGTAAGGTGAGATGAAACGCCTCTTCCAAAACCAAGATTAATTGATGAAGCGTCAGAAGATCCAGGTGGTGGGTGCCTGCAGACAACTGCCAAGATCGTGGGTGCCTGCAGACAACTGCCAAGATCGTGGGTATCTGCAGACAGAACTGCCAAGATCGTGGGTGCCTGCAGACAGAACTGCCAAGATCGTGGGTACCTGCAGACAGAACTGCCAAGTTCGTGGGTACCTGCAGACAGAACTGCAAAGTTCGTGGGTACCTGCAGTTAGAACTGCCAAGATCGTGGGTACCTGAAGTTAGAACTGCCAAGATCGTGGGTACCTGCGGTTAGAACTGCCAAGTTCGTGGGTACCTGCAATTAGAACTGCCAAGATCGTGGGTACCTGAAGTTAGAACTTCCAAGTTCGTGGGTACCTGAAGTTAGAACTGCCAAGTTCGTGGGTACCTGAAGTTAGAACTGCCAAGTTCGTGGGTACCTGCAGTTAGAACTGCCAAGTTCGTGGGTACCTGAAGTTAGAACTGCCAAGATCGTGGGTACCTGAAGTTAGAACTGCCAAGTTCGTGGGTACCTGAAGTTAGAACTGCCAAGATCGTGGGTACCTGAAGTTAGAACTGCCAAGATCGTGGGTACCTGCAGTTAGAACTGCCAAGATCGTGGGTACCTGAAGTTAGAACTGCCAAGTTCGTGGGTACCTGAAGTTAGAACTGCCAAGATCGTGGGTACCTGAAGTTAGAACTGCCAAGATCGTGGGTACCTGCAGTTAGAACTGCCAAGATCGTGGGTACCTGAAGTTAGAACTGCCAAGATCGTGGGTACCTGAAGTTAGAACTGCCAAGATCGTGGGTACCTGAAGTTAGAACTGCCAAGATCGTGGGTACCTGAAGTTAGAACTGCCAAGTTCGTGGGTACCTGAAGTTAGAACTGCCAAGATCGTGGGTACCTGAAGTTAGAACTGCCAAGATCGTGGGTACCTGAAGTTAGAACTGCCAAGATCGTGGGTACCTGAAGTTAGAACTGCCAAGATCGTGGGTACCTGCAGTTAGAACTGCCAAGATCGTGGGTACCTGAAGTTAGAACTGCCAAGATCGTGGGTACCTGCAGTTAGAACTGCCAAGATCGTGGGTACCTGCAGTTAGAACTGCCAAGATCGTGGGTACCTGAAGATAGGACTGTAAAGCTCGTGGATACCTGCAGATAGAACTGCCAAGGGACATTCTGCACGATGGCTGGAGAACTGGTATGGTGATACAGACAATATGTGATAAAGATACACATGCACAGTTCAAGACATTGATGAAAAGTTTCGCCACGAGTGACTCCCTCAGGACTGAAGCAGCCACCTGTGTTTAAAATGTTTCATGGTTATATGGCTTGAACTGTGCATGTGTGTCCACTCTGCACGATGAGCCTCGCAAAGGGGTGGGAGCCAGGGAAGAGTGCAGTGAGAAGACATGGATGATGACTGACAGGTAGTGACACCAGGTGGTGACGGCCCTTCCTGGATACCTCCACACTCCTGATGGTATAATCCCTCCCTCACCCCAATGATATAATCCCACCCTCTAGCACCTTTCTATCCTGAACACGACTGAAGTTCTACATTTCACAATTTATCGGTCTTTTCGAAATACGCAACTAGAAGGGGTGTGATTAGGAATTAAAAAACATCAAAATGTGTTTACGCTTAACGTAATTTTACGAAATACTTAAATGCCTGATGTTATGGTATGGACGCACGTTTGTGTATGTCTGGGTATGTTATGCTGGTACACATAAAGGTTAGCACTTGTAAGGTTATGAGCGGCCTTATACTGTTGTCAGAGAAGAATTGATACATGATAAGAGATGAGTGAAAAATGAGGTGGCACCTGACTCTCGACAGTAGGTTGACACGCAGGACCACCTGACTTACCAAATAACTGGGTCCCTTGTGAACTTCATTACACTGAAGTCTACCACCAGCAGCTGACTGCTACTGGAGTCGCTAAGGTAGTGAGGGAGAGAAGTGTTAGAAGCAGTGGCTGAGGGAGGAGTAGCGTCGGTGTCAAGACCAGAGGCGGCTCCAGGTCATAACGCTTCTTGATTTGAGACAAGAGCTGCGGTGAGTGTGCGGCAATCAGTTGCGACCTGCGCTAGGGACAACACGCGACTGATGGAGGTGCTCCCGGAGGCTGAGAAGTAAGAGGTTGGGGGGGGGGGTGGAGGACATGGCTTTTCCCTCCTGCAGTTGTTGTTGCAGTTAACACACTCGTATATTTTCCTACACTGTTCTCATTACCACCAGTACTGTACACAGTCGAGATGAGGCAAAAAACACCATGTTGATTAGGTATCCATATTGGTAAAGTAATAATGCTGGTCCACGACAACGGTAACGCAGATTCATGGTGTAACTCTCATAATTTTAATAGAGGGTTAGGGGCAGGGGAGGATCTACTATGAAACTAATGAAGCTTAAGCTTCAGGACCCCTAATTCCGAAGGGACCCCCAGAAGCCACTTTAGTCCACATTGCTTAAAAAATTTGGATCTACTGTATGAGAAGGGGTTGTGAAGGGGCTCCCATAACAGTTCAAGCGTCAGGGCCCTAAAAATGTACGTTCTTCACTAGTTACAGGTAGACATCTTAGTAACCTCCAGGGACGGAGGCCTTGCCCCTGGGGAGGGCCGCATTTAGTTCATACCTGGTATAAAAAGCATAACTCAAAACGTTGTTTGTTTAACATAAGTTGGGGTTTCTCTTTAAACCCTCCATGACGCTTGATGACATGTTATACCTACAGACATGAGTCCTTTTCAGAATTAATTTATTTGATTTAGGAAGCGAATTAGAACGAGAAAGTTGTCAACTCTTGTATGCACTTGTTACTAGCCGTCCAGGTGGTGCTCAATGAGGGAGGAAGGCAAGGCTGCTTATTTAATGCACTAACAATTTTCTTTCAATAATTTTGTGTAAACCCGTTGATTGTGGCGTGCAGCAACAAGTGAAGCCTGCAACACCTAGGTATGACGCAGCCACAACACCCGAGTCTCGTAATATATATGACGTCACACATAAGGCAGGGAGGGCAATATCTTCCAGGAAGTGGTAACAAAAAGTGTAAAGTAGTGAAGACAAAGCCGAAAGGCATCCACCACCCACCCACCAACACGACCCTACCCACACACCAACACGACCCTACCCACCCACCAACGTTCAGCCTACCCATGCCCGTCAACTCCCACACCATGTAGGCTGTATTATCGCTTGCCTTACACTATGCTGAGTCAGTATGAGGTCGTCCATCATGGTTCACCAGGTGCACAAAACTTACTGCACAATACTAAACACCTCACACACGTAGTAGTCACCATATCGCAACTTAAAATAAATGGTGCCATCAACGACCCTCAGGCAACATCACACTGGTAACTATTTTTTTGATCAAGACTTCCTTGGGATTAATAAAGCCGGGGGTTAATAAACTAGAATAACCCAAGAAAGCCCCGCAGTGTGGCTTATTTCCGGCGAAGTCGCTCTGTTTTGACTAGGCGGACAACAGGGAAGCCCAGTCTCAAGTCGGGCTGCGGGGGGTGGAAGAAACCTTGAAAATATCCACATGTAAATCACATGTAAAAACCGCTAACTGTGATGATGACACAGGAGCGAGGCTAGACTGGACTCCCGCACAACAATACTTCCTGAACCTATGTTGTGATGGGTGATGATGACACAGGAGCGAGGCTAGACTGGACTCCCGCACAACAATACTTACTGAACCTATGTTATGATGAGTGATGATGACACAGGAGCGAGGCTAGACTGGACTCCTGCACAACAATACTTACTGAACCTATGTTATGATGAGTGATGATGACACAGGAGCGAGGCTAGACTGGATTCCTGCACAACAATACTTACTGAACCTATGTTGTGATGAGTGATGATGACACAGGAGCGAGGCTAGACTGGACTCCCGCACAACAATACTTACTGAACCTATGTTGTGAAGAGTGATGATGACACAGGAGCGAGGCTAGACTGGACTCCTGCACAACAATACTTACTGAACCTATGTTATGATGAGTGATGATGACACAGGAGCGAGGCTAGACTGGACTCCTGCACAACAATACTTACTGAACCTATGTTATGATGAGTGATGATGACACAGGAGCGAGGCTAGACTGGACTCCTGCACAACAATACTTACTGAACCTATGTTGTGATGAGTGATGATGACACAGGAGCGAGGCTAGACTGGACTCCCGCACAACAATACTTACTGAACCTATGTTATGATGAGTGATGATGACACAGGAGCGAGGCTAGACTGGACTCCTGCACAACAATACTTACTGAACCTATGTTATGATGAGTGATGATGACACAGGAGCGAGGCTAGACTGGACTCCCGCACAACAATACTTACTGAACCTATGTTATGATGAGTGATGATGACACAGGAGCGAGGCTAGACTGGACTCCCGCACAACAATACTTACTGAACCTATGTTGTGATGAGTGATGATGACACAGGAGCGAGGCTAGACTGGACTCCTGCACAACAATACTTACTGAACCTATGTTGTGATGAGTGATGATGACACAGGAGCGAGGCTAGACTGGACTCCTGCACAATACTTACTGAACCTATGTTGTGATGAGTGATGATGACACAGGAGCGAGGCTAGACTGGACTCCTGCACAACAATACTTACTGAACCTATGTTATGATGAGTGATGATGACACAGGAGCGAGGCTAGACTGGACTCCCGCACAACAATACTTACTGAACCTATGTTGTGATGAGTGATGATGACACAGGAGCGAGGCTAGACTGGACTCCTGCACAACAATACTTACTGAACCTATGTTATGATGAGTGATGATGACACTGGAGCGAGGCTAGACTGGACTCCCGCACAACAATACTTACTGAACCTATGTTGTGATGAGTGATGATGACACATGAGCGAGGCTAGACTGGACTCCCGCACAACAATACTTACTGAACCTATGTTGATCACCCAGACTAGGGTGATCAACATATGTTGATCAAATAGGGATGCCTCTTGATACAAGGTAGTATTGTAGCTACTCTTCCCTTCCTTGGATCAACACTGGGGACTGCCTTCCAGCCCCTACGCTCTGTATGACCCCTATTTCTCAATTAATATATAATAATAATAATAATGAATATACTAATTGTAATAATGTTGGTAGAATTACCCACAGTATGTTAGGTAAAATGACACAAATGCAACTAATGTGACATTTTATTGTGGCAACGTTTTGCTCTCCAGGAGCTTTGTCAAGCCGTTACAAACAATACATGGACACAGCATATATATAGGTATAGCGTATACCTATAGTATATCTATATATACATATGCATGTCGCGCCGAATAGGTAAAACTTGTGATTTTTTGCTTAAATAGCAACCCTCTTCTTGCCGAATAAGGCAAGCGAAAATTTGTGTATGTAATAATTTCGCAAAAAACATTCTGAACCTAACGAAAAAAAAAATATTTGTGTTAGTTTATTATTAAATTATTATTAAATTATTATTAAATTAATAGGGTCAAATATCTTTTAGGGCAGAAGAAAGGAATTTATAGGCGCATAAAAAGAGGTGAGGGTCATCTTATAAATCAGTATACTGACATTAAGAGGGACGTTAAAAAGGGAATAAGAAAATCTAAACGGGACTATGAAATTAAAGTTGCTAGGGATTCAAAAACTAACCCAAAAAGTTTTTTCCAGGTTTATAGAACAAAAGTTAGGGATAAGATAGGTCCCCTTAAAAATAACTTTGGGCATCTTACTGACAAGGAGAATGATATGTGCTCTATTTTTAATAATTATTTTCTCTCGGTTTTCACACAGGAAGACATTAATAATATCCCAGTAATTAATTTTTACAGAGGCCCAGAAGAAGATAAATTATGTAATATCACAGTCACTAGCGAAATGATTATGAAACAGCTGGACCGACTGAAACAAAATAAATCGCCGGGTCCTGATGAGCTTTTGCAAGGGTTCTTAAGGAATGCAAAATGGAACTCTGTGAACCAATATCTAACATTTTTAATTTATCTCTTCAAACAGGTGTAGTGTCTGATATGTGGAAGATGGCTAATGTAATTCCTATTTTTAAAGCAGGGGACAAGTCACTACCGTCAAACTACGCCCAATAAGCCTGACCTCAATTGTAGGCAAATTATAGAGTCAATTATAGCTGATATTATTAGAAGCCATCTAGATAACCATAATTTGATTAATGATACCCAGCATGGATTCACGAGGGGCCGTTCCTGCCTATCTAATTTATTAACCTTCTTCAGTAAAGCTTTTGAGGCTGTTGATCACGATAAAGAATTCGATATTGTTTATTTAGACTTTAGTAAGGCTTTTGATAGAGTACCGCACCAGAGACTGTTAAAGAAAGTGGCAGCTCATGGCATTGGGGGAAAAGTGCTGTCATGGATCGAGTCATGGCTCACCAATAGGAAGCAGAGAGTGTGCATAAATGGGGTTAAATCCGAATGGGGACTTGTAACAAGTGGTGTTCCACAGGGATCAGTCTTAGGCCCATTGTTATTTATAATATATATCAATGACCTTGATGAGGGAATTACTAGTGATATGAGCAAATTCGCCGACGACACGAAGATAGGTAGGATAATTGATTCAAACATAGATGTCATAGAACTTCAGGAAGATTTAGACAAACTTAATTCGTGGTCAGAAAAGTGGCAGATGCAGTTCAATGTAGATAAATGCAAGGTTCTGAAGCTCGGGAGTGTCCATAACCCAAGCACTTATAAGTTAAATAACGTAGAACTTAGCCATACAGATTGCGAGAAGGACTTGGGGGTGATGGTAAGCAGCAACCTTAAACCAAGACAGCAATGCCTAAGCGTACGTAATAAGGCAAATAGATTACTGGGATTTATATCAAGAAGTGTTAGCAACAGAAGTCCAGAGGTTATATTACAGCTTTATACATCATTAGTAAGGCCTCACCTAGATTACGCAGCTCAGTTCTGGTCTCCATATTACAGAATGGACATAAATTCGTTAGAAAACATTCAGCGTAGAATGACTAAATTAATACATAGCATTGAAATCTTCCTTACGAAGAAAGATTGAAGACCCTAAAATTACATTCATTGTAAGACGTAGAATGAGGGGAGACATGATCGAGGTATACAAGTGGAAAATGGGTATTAACAAAGGGGATATAAATAAGGTCTTGAGGATATCTCTCAAGAGAGAACCCGCAATAATGGATTCAAGTTAGATAAGTTTAGATTTAGAAAGGATATAGGAAAGTATTGGTTTGGAAATAGGTAGTTGATGAGTGGAACAGTCTGCCTAGTAGGGTTATTGAAGCTAGGACCTTGGGTAGTTTCAAAATTAGGTTGGATAAATTCATGAGTGAGAGGGGTTGGATTTGAGTGGACTCGCGCATGAGTGGGTAGAATTGTCAAGCTTATTTCTTGGGTAGCTTTGAAAATTGGGTTGAGCAAATATTCTGTTAGTGGGATGGATTGTGAAGGACCTGCCTAGTATGGGCCAACAGGCCTGCTGCAGTGTTCCTCCTTTCTTATGTTCTTATGTTCTTATGTTAATTATTGTAAACTTATCTAAAATATATTTAGTTGGATTTGGCTAAATTAAATTGAGCTTGTTAAAATAAGGTTAGGTAAATTTTCTAAGGTTCTTTTGGTACAAAATTCTTAATTTTTACATTAACATAAATGAAAAAATATATCTTTAAACGTATGAGAAAATTTTAGAAAAGACTTAATTTTAAATGAGTTCTTGCTAATTGACCAATTTTACCTATTCGGTACTTATTATATATATATATATATATATATATATATATATATATATATATCGTGCCGAATAGGTAAAACTTGCGATTTTTGCTTAAATAACAACGCTCACCTTGCCATATAAGACAAGTGAAAATTTGTGTATGCAATAATTTCGCCAAAATCATTCTGAACATAACTAAAAAAATATATTTCATTGTGTTTGTTTATTATTAAACTAATGTTAACGTATCTAAAATATATTTAGTTGCGTTAGGCTAAATTAAATTGCGCTTGTTGTAATAAGGTTAGGTAGGTTTTCAAAGTTTCTCTTGGTACAAAATTATAAATTCTTACATTAACATCAATGAAAAAATATATATCTTTAAACGTATAAGAGAAAATTTTAGAAAGAACTTAATTTTAGATGAGTTCTTGCTAATTGGCTATTGGTTTGGAAATAGGGTAGTTGATGAGTGGAACAGTCTGCCTAGTAGGGTTATTGAAGCAAGGACCTTGGGTAGTTTTAAATTTAGGTTGGATAAATTCATGAGTGAAAGGGGTTGGATTTGGATGGGAATTGCACATGAGTAATAAAATTATCAAAGCTATTTCTTGGGTAGCATTGAAAATTAGGTTGAACAAATTTCTGTTAGTGTGGAATGTGAAGGACCTGCAATGGGCCAACAGGCTTGCAGTTCTCCTTTCTTATGTTCTTATGTTAATTGACCAGTTTTACCTAATCATAAGAACATAAGAACATAAGAAAGGAGGAACACTGCAGCAGGCCTGTTGGCCCATACTAGGCAAGTCCTTCACAATCCATCCCACTAACAGAATAATTGCCCAACCTATTAACTCAAGTGAGTCCCACTCAAATCCAACCCTCTCACTCATGAATTTATCCAACCTAAATTTGAAACTACCCAAGGTCCTTGCTTCAATGACCCTACTAGGCAGACTGTTCCACTCATCAACACCTATTTCCAAACCAATATTTTCCTATATCCTTTCTAAATCTAAACTTATCCAATTTGAATCCATTATTGCGGGTTCTCTCTGGAGATATCCTCAAGACCTTATTTATATCCCCTTATTAATACCCATCTTCCACTTATATACCTCGATCATGTCTCCCTCATTCTTCGTCTTACAAGTGAATGTAATTTAAGGGTCTTCAATCTTTCTTCATACGGAAGATTTTAATGCTATGAATTAACTTTGTCATTCGTCGCTGAATGTTTTCTAACGAATTTATATCCATTCTGTAAAATGGAGACCAGAACTGAGCTGCATAATCTAGGTGAGGCCTTACTAATGATGTATAAAGCTGTAATATAACCGCTGGACTTCTGTTGGTTACACTTCGATATAAATCCCAGTAATCTATTTGCTTTATTTCTTACGCTTAGGCATTGCTGACTTGGTTTGAGGTTGCTGCTTACCATAACCCCAGATCCTTTTCGCATTCTGCACGACATATATATATATATATATATATATATATATATATATATATTATATATATATATATATATATATACCTTTGAAGAGTTTCGAGAGTATTCATCTCTGAGCCCGGCCATGGGCCAGGCTCGTCTGGTGCTTGCCTGGTCAACCAGGCTGTTGCTGCTGGAGGCCCGCTGCCCCACATATCCATCACAGCCTGGTTGATGAATCAGCCGATTATTGTGGGTAGCTTTCTGGGTCAAATCTATGTAAATGTATGTGAAGATGCTGCAGACCTGCTTGAAGTATTCAATTGTTGGATACAAGGTGTCCTCACACTACCATGTATTTAACAATGTTAAAAGTACAAAATGTGTGACCCCCCTCCCTTCCCCAACCCGGGAAAACTGTGATACCGTCAATAACCCCCCTTCCCCTTCCTCTCTCTCTGGGATTCACCTGGCCAGCCAGAGCGAGGAAGGAAAGAAATGAGGTTACCTGTAACATACCTGTGAACAGTTTCAAGGAGTTTTCTACACTCGCAAGCTGGCTTGGAACCAGTCTTTGTATATCAGTGGTAGAATAAACGGACAAGAATGTGAATGTAAAAAGATTGAAGACCGTTGTTGTTTATAATATATATAAATGACCTTGACGAGGGAATTACTAGTGATATGAGCAAATTCGCTGATGACACGAAGATAGGTAGGATAATCGATTCAGACGTAGATGTCACGGAACTCGGGAGGATTTAGACAAACTCAATTCCTGGTCAGAAAGTGGCAGATGCAGTTCAATGTAGATAAATGCAAGGTTCTGAAGCTCGGGAGTGTCCATAACCCAAGCACTTATGTTAAATAACAGAACTTAGCCATACAGATTGCGAGAAGGACTTGGGGGTGATGGAAAGCAGCAACCTTAAACCAAGACAGCAATGCCTAAGCGTACGTAATAAGCAAATAGATTACTGGGATTTATATCAAAGTGTTAGCAACAGAAGTCCAGAGGTTATATTACAGCTTTATACATCATTAGTAGGCCTCACCTAGATTACGCAGCTCAGTTTTGGTCTCCATATTACAGAATGGACATAAATTCGTTAGAAAACATTCAGCGTAGAATGACTAAATTAATACATAGCATTAGAAATCTTCCTTACGAAGAAAGATTGAAGACCCTAAATTACATTCACTTGTAAGACGTAGAATGAGGGAATGATCGAGGATACAAGTGGAAAATGGTATTAACAAAGGGGATATAAATATGGTCTTGAGGATATCTCTCCAAGAGAACCCGCAATAATGGATTCAAGTTAGATAAGTTTAGATTTAGAAAGGATATAGGAAAGTATTGGTTTGGAAATAGGGTAGTTGATGAGTGGAACAGTCTGCCTAGTAGGGTTATTGAGCTAGGACCTTGGGTAGTTTCAAATTTAGGTTGGATAAATTCATGAGTGAGAGGGTTGGATTTGAGTGGGACTCGCGCATGAGTGGGTAGAATTGTCAAAGCTTTTTTCTTGGGTAGCATTGAAAATTTGGTTGAGCAAATATTCTGTTAGTGGGACGGATTGTGAAGGACCTGCCTAGTATGGCCAACAGGCCTGCTGCAGTGCTCCTCCTTTCTTATGTTTCTTATGTTTCTTATAAGAAAGAAGGAACACTGCAGCAGGCCTACTGGCCCATGCGAGGCAGGTCCAAGTCTCCCAACGGCTTAAGCCAATGCCCGACCCAGCCAGGTCAGGTTACATTCACTTAAGGAAGGAGCACGGCATCTGACCTAGTAGCACAAGCTAGTCAGGACCAACTCACACCCACCCGCACCCACTCATATATTTATCTAGCCTATTTTTAAACCTACACAACGTTTTAGCCTCTATAACTGTACTCGGGAGTTAAACATAAGAACATAAGAAAGGAGGAACACTGCAGCAGGCCTGTTGGCCCATACTAGGCAGGTCCTTCACAATCCGTCCCACTAACAGAATATTTGCTCAACCCAATCTTCAATGCTACCCAAGAAATAAGCTTTGACAATTCTACCCACTCATGCCGAGTCCCACTCAAATCCAACCCCTCTCACTCATGAATTTATCCAACCTAAATTTGAAACTACCCAAGGTCCTAGCTTCAATAACCCTACTAGGCAGACTGTTCCACTCATCAACTACCCTATTTCCAAACCAATACTTTCGTATATCCTTTCTAAATCTAAACTTATCTA